>JAJTVF010003050.1:0-11415 GCA_022433065.1 Begonia loranthoides | reverse complement strand
GTCGAAACGACGAACATTGAACGTTCGCGTGAACTACGTGACGGACTGGAGATGACGAACTTCCATTCGCTCTTCCAATTTAGGAAAGATCATCTCTCCTAGCGGGAAAAAGATCATCTTTTGAACACCCATCATCCAACGGCGATCGAAGACTTTAGTCTAATTTCCTTAAACGTGAGTGATCATCTCAATTACATATATAAATATATCTCTGCTCAGGTTTTAATCACCACTTTACTTATTTTCTTGATTGAACTCTCCACTCCTACTTCTCTTTTTTTGTTTCTCGACTGAAGAAATCGTTCCTTTATTGCTCTGTTTTTCGTCTGAGTTCTGAGATTCGGAGAAGGAATGGAGGAGAATGCCTTTACTGCTGATGGGTTCTCTCCATTTGAGGAGCATTGCGATGCGCGAGAGGAAGAAGGATGGTTGACGAAGATTTGTTCGGAGAAATCTGCAATCCCTAGAAAGAAAAGGTCTGCTCGAGTCGGAATGTTCAAGGAGGAAAGGATGATGGGCGAGTCTTCGTTGGAACTTTTGGCGTCTGTCGCTTCCAAATCATCGGAGTTAAACGCGAGGCTTCCGCTAAAGAAGAGAAAAATTACATTTTTTTCCTCGCCTGAAGAGAATCGGAAGAAGACGAAGACTAGTCTGAATTTAATGGCAAATGAAGCAATGGCGTTGAAGAATGAGAGAGATGAGTTTGGAGTGTTTGAGGAAAGTGGGATGGGCAAATCTCCATTTGAAAATTTATTGGCTGTTGCTTCTAAACTGTGGGAGAACCAGAAGCTTCCTTGCAAGAACATAAAGTGCGAATTCTTATCACCAGTTGCAGAGATTCCGAAAAGTAACAAAAAAAAGAAGACCCTAAATTCGAAGTCGAGAGAAGAAAAGCCACTGAAGAAGACAACGGAGAAGAAGCAGGAAAAAGCGATACTGAAACCTGCCATCCGAAGAGTTCCGCCAATGGCAGAAGTAGTGACGGAAATAATAAGAGGAATGGGTGGGGAGAGTGTGGAGTTAGTCATCCAAAAATAGCTTCGTCAAACTGATATCAACTCTGGAAATTCTCGCCTCTCCATTCCCTGCAGCAAAACAAGAACGAAATTTCTCTCCAAAACAGAGAAGACAATCCTCAGTCAACACGTTCCAAATACGAAAACTATGAGAGGAATAGACGTTTTAGTGATCGACCCACCTCTAAAAGAATTGAAGCTCTGTCTGAAGAGGTGGAAGATGAACAACATCTTCGTCTATAATCTGATAGAAAACTGGAACAATTTGGCGAAGGAGAATAAGTTGGAGGCGGGCGACACAATTCAGTTGTGGGTGTTCCAAGTGAAGGAGAGATGAGAAAGAGGCCTGTCTGATCTTTGCTTTGCTTTGGTGAAGCTTGAGGAGAATAAAAATGGCGGCGACGATGACACCTTTTCAAGTACAAGTACAGTTACTACACATGAAAAGTAGAGTAGTCTTTCTAAGGATGCACATAAAAATCTTTGATTGTCATGTATTTGGTTTCTTCTTTGGAAGCCATTGCTTTCTGTCTCTAAAAACTTTTTAGTGAAGTTTAGTTTCCCATACTGGATAGCGTAGATTCAATTTGTTTCCAAACTTTTTTAATTTTAATCATCTGGTTAATGTCTGGGTTCCGATGGGAGCCATTAAAGCCGATCGCCGGCAAGAATATAAGCTAAACATTTAAGCCAACGAATGATTGGAAAGAAAAAAAACAGGATCTGACAGTGTCTTTAATCGTCGGAAGTCTGGATTGGTTCCGACCAAGCACGTATAGGTTTGCACGTCCACAAATCGGGTGTGGCCGGTTTAGTTCTCAGTCGGTTTTACCCCTCAGAAGTCAGCTCCATCGTCTTCACTGTGTTCATTTATTAGTGCGCGCTCTCTCTCTCTCTCTCTCGTTTACTGCAAAGTCGCCATCGCAGTCAAAACCAATGCCTGTTACTCTGTGTCCATCTCAACAGAAGATTCCTAGTCTTTCATGGTCTCAGTCAAGCGGTGCCTCTCATCATCTTCGAAACCAAAATATCTGCAAATACCTACTCCAGGTCACCCTCCATCATTAGAGAGCTCTTCATCTTCCAACGCTGCTGTACAAATGCCCACAGTTGCTGGCACGATTCGAAGATGGGCCTAACAGAACCGTTGGATTAGGCGACTCGATCCTAGTAGAGAATCCAATCACCTAGCCCAAGGCGTGTGTTTTAGCGGAAGACTTATAAATACTCAATTCGGCTCGAGATGATATGGGCCTAAGTCCGAGTAGGGATCATGTGAAAATAACGGTGCATAAATTAAAATGAAATCCAAGTACTGTGCAACAAATCCAAACCAATAGTGTTTAAAGTTTACAACCCAAATAGAAACATAAATGTCCTCACCAAATAACGATGAATCATTCAAGTAGAAATAATAAAACGATTCAGCTTTCGATCTTCAGCTACTCTTTGCCTTTACCTGAAGTTTTGGGGGAGGAGTTGTTTAGGGTGAGTGACTAACTCAGTAAGGTATAGCTATACTAAATACACCTCGTGCAAAACTGGTTTTTCTATATTTTCGAAAACAAGGTTATATTTCTCTTTTTACCGTACATGGATTTTTAAATCGTTTCAAAACTCTTTATCATTTCAACAAACCGGCCCAAGGGCCATCGATGAGGCTTTTATTCAAAACTTGTTGTATACATAGACAACTAAATCTCGTAAAATAGGCCATCATCGTTTTTCAATCCAAAACATCATCAGTGAAAAGGGATGGTCACTCATGGACTCACCCGCCACACAACAGAGAATAGGTGGACACCCGTCGGCGTCAACACCTTATGAAGTAGGAGGAAGTATAAATGACGGTGGTCCGTAGATCCAACACGTCACTCGGATTACCCGCGAGAACTCTGTGTCGGTATAACTAATCTACGGGGTTTCAAACAATGGGGAGAACTCTGCATCCTAATCTAGGGATCACATGGCGAGAACTCCGCGATGACGATCCGTACGATAAAATAGAACGGATACGATTGCTCGCCATATATGGACTCGGTATAAATAAATTTTGGCGAATGGCAACCGTCGGATCCGTGTGACAAAAACCCTGGCCAGGTTTAGGGGCTTGCGACCCAAGGAGACGTCATCACTCTCCCATACTAATTTACGACTTTTAGGAGTTTCAACCTGAGGACACGTCACAATGCCCTACCTATATTTTTATACACCAAACAATCAACCTTCACGCAGAAGAAGGTATTCAAGGGGATAGCTAATTCCATCCCTCAATCTATGCACAATAAATTTCAAACCATGTACGGAATTTAAACTTGAGAAAACATACTACTAATAAAAACTGACGTGCTGTCGAACAGTCCCCGTCATTTTTCAGGTGTGGTATTCCACAAAATAATTATTTTGAAAAACGGGTGGGGATGCAATATGACGCAAGAGGTATATAAATCCCAACCTTTTTGACATTCTTTACGATTAAGCGGAGCAACTACCTCCTCATGAATGATAGCACACCTGTCATAGTCGTCAAAACCTGACAATGGCATAAATGCGAAAAATCCATAAATAATCCTTGAGAATAAACGGAGGGTTCTACATCGAGAATAAGGATCCCAACCGACGTATAACAACTCATTAAAATCCCCAAAGAAACTTTCAAACTTTATCATTTGATACTAACAATGTCTCTTTCAAACAACTCCCAATCCTTAACTCAATTTATTATTGCACAACAATCATGCTCAATATCCATCTCAAATTTGAATCTCCATCTACAATTTGATGTCCATTATTTAATATTGCAGACAATCAAGTTAGAATCCTCAAGTTTACAAATTAAGAAACTTGAACCATAACACATCACCTCTCCAACCTATTACTAAAACTTTAAGCTTATATTATCATACCTAATAATGAAACGAATAGTATATATTCTTAGAACAAGTCCTTAGAATTTATCCATGCTCAAAATTTAATCTAATCCCAATAGGAAGGTTAAATCACTATCCTTTTCAACAAAATAGGTACCAATATCTCACAACAAGAATCAGATCCAACAACTATATGTGGGTATAGACAATACAACTACGTTCCTAGTAGAGCAGTCTATGCAAGATTCGACATAGTTTAAAGATCAATTTTTATAATCCAACGCATTCATCATCAAGATTAAATGAAACCAAGCCACATTCGGGAATCCATCCCTCGATCCAAAAACACCCAAACAAAAGCATTCAGATATACAATAAATTCCAACATTTAACTTAGTCCTAAATGGCAGCAGGAATTCCAACTAAACATCGAATCACTCTTAATCCGAACCAGATCCACATTCAAGACCAAAATTAGAATAAGTGTTTAGCTCACCCATTAGAACAAAACAAAACTGAGGGTTTTGTTTTTGCCGGAATCAAATCCGGAGCTGCCGTCGCCGGAATCGAAAAATCAGAGCTCCCTACTCTGGCCAACACCTCGTTGCATAGGGTGTCCCTGACCACCGTCCGAACCGCCTCAGACGGAGACGCTCCACCACTTAACGGAGCTCGCGAACGTCGAAATCGCCGTCTCCACTTCGGCCTACATCTTGGCGTCATGGTTCGCAGCTAGGGAGCGCTGGACAGAGTCACTCGCCGCTGCACGGAGCTCGCCGGTCGTCGCCTCGTCTCAGTTTTCAACAACAACCCCAAACTATCCAATTCCTATGTAATTGGCGGGATTTTTCCGTCCTCTTCTCAATCCCTTTTAATCTCTTTTCCCCAATTAACCTTATTTTTATCTTCATTTTAAATCCTCCAATTTAACCTACTTTACTAATTTAAATATCACTTATTTGCTTAATGTCACACATACATCTTAATTATGCATACCACATTTTTAATTCTTTCATACCCCATTTCCGACGTATCCTGAACGTCGCCAAACAACAATTATTATCCCAATTTTAATTTTTCATTTTGTTCGAAAAATTCTAATTTGACCGACTTTGACCCATTGACCAAATTTGCATACGTGGACTTGACCAATTGACCAAGTTGCGTACGTGGCCGCTACACGACAACTCAGTCAACTCCTCCAATACTATGGCTGATTTTCAACGTGAAAAATTTACACGTGGAATTTCTTATTTAAAAATTTTTCGGTTTTTACAGCTACGTGGATTAAAGGTCCACTTCTTCTTCAACCACATAAAGTGGTCGACCTCTCGAATTCCACTCAAAAGAAGCGATTCAAGAATCGAAGAGCTAAAAAATCTGACGCAGCATTAACGGATATGGTTAATGTTAAAAGGGGGAAGGCAAGAGAAGCAGAAATTTTTCAGAAGAATAAAAAAATTGTACAAATTTGATAATCGAGAGGAGAATCAAATAGAGGAGAGATTGAATTTGGGGCTTGCTATGAAGTTATTCAAGTGAATGATAAATCAAAGATTTCAAAGAGAATGCCATGGGAGAGGGAGGGGAGGATCGATTTTCCAAGGACAAAGAAGGAGAAAATAGCCGCAAAGATAGACTTGAATCTTGACAAAGACTTGCAGGAGAGATTGAGAGCTGAAGCTCCAAAGTTGAGCCCATGGGTGAAGGTAAGTGACTCAAGCTGTTATTGATTGAATCAAATTTATCTGAGATTCCCACGGTGAAATTCGACATTCCATTGGGCCACAATATCAATACAGCACAAGAATAGTTGAGGTTTGATTGATTTCTCTCAAGATTTTCTTTGTTCAATTTGGAAGTCTGCTTATTATTACTTCTCTTATGAAATTTGAGGAGGGAAATACATTAAACTTGAAGAAGAAAATCACAACCTGGTCATTTTAATTGTAAAGATATCTTTGTTTCCACTGTGGTTGAGAATATTGACGAAGGTGGAAAGGAATATATTTCAGGACTTGACGATATTTTTCTTTAATTCTAAAAAGATAGTGCTAGTTTATAACTAACTCTAAATTGGCTGGAAGAACTTAAAATTTAAATTCTAGAGAAACAAGACAATCGCTCCTTTCGTTCACGAAACTTTCCTGAGAGCTTTCAACATTCGATTCACCGCACTACATTCCCCATTCCAACATCAAATCTTCAATTTCTATATCAAGCTCCTCACAACTTATTTACTTGCTTCCTTATTACAATCTAAACAAATCTCTTACAAAATTTAATTGTTGGGAATCTGATTCATTGTGATTTGTACTCATTTAGTTACGGAGATCTGCAGTGAATGTTTTTTTCTCTTCAACTTTTCCCATTAGTGGAAGATTAGTACCAAGTAGCTTCTTCTCAGATAATATCAATTGTCCTTCAAGGAGGGGGTCACTGAAATACTATGAAATGGCTTGTGACCTAGATTTATTGGCTGGTGGATGCATAAGTCTTTGCCTCTAGATGCACACATGCTTCCAAAAGTGGTTCCTAGTTTTAAGTTTCCACACGAGTAATGTCGTCCCCATAGTAATTTAAAGCTAAATGATGATGAACTTACAGACTTGATGCACACATTTTGTTCTTGGTATGTTTATGCCTTAATTTATTTTTGGATAAGATGTTTGCACATTACTTTCCATTTATTCTTATTAACGATGTGCATGATTATTGTTTCCCCGCTATTCACAGAGATGACTAAAACAAGAAACAAAGAAATTGTTTGTTAATTGGCATTATTGCTTTGCTATACAAAAGTTGGTAAGTACTTCTGAATAGTTGATGTTTTGCTCTTTTTCTTGGTTATTTGAATTTAGAGTTCTGTCCCACTGAAAGGTAAACTTTTACCATGGTATAAATTGTTTGCAAAGAAATTTCAGTTTTTAACCAGATATGCTGTTTTAAGTCGTGAAGAAAAGTGATTATAGGAAGTACTTACATTTTCAAAATTGAGACAATTTTTGGAATACTTGTATTTGTCTTGATAGTTGATGGGGGGGTTTTTGCAGGGTTGCACTAACTACTTTAGTTGCATGGGGAGCTGTGGTGACCAAACTGAATGTTCCTGCAGATTGGGAAGGTCTCTCTCTCTCTCTCTCCAGTTTTTGCTTCTTTCTTTCTTCTCATCCTCTTATTGAAGTTTCTACTTTGATAATTATATATTGCGAAATGTGCAGAGTGGCAGATCTATGCGCTATTATTGTTTCTATTTCTAGCATCAGCCGACATGTTTTATATATTCTTCGAAAATTCTGATTCGTTTTGCCAATTTCCACTTGGAAGAGATCAACTAGCTTGACCTTACCAAGTTTTTAAAGATCACCATCACCACCGCTCCGGCGATCCATTTGGGGCAGTGGACATGTGAGCTTTGCATATCCTTCTTTCTCAGAACTCGATGAACAACCATCATATCTTTCCACTTTTATTCTTAATACCCGTGAATTCTCATCTGCCTCTTCATGTATCCAACAAATTTATAAAGAGAGTGTTTTTAGAAATTGAGGTATTGCCATTGACATGTTTGTAGAACTCTTTTTGGAATAAATACTAGCGAATACTCTTTTTGAAATGGGTATTTAGACTTTAACATCATTTATTAGAATACCATTATTTGGTTCTAGTGTTTTTAAAAGACGGAGAAGATGGGCATTGATATGTTCATTTTTCTTTGCCTCTTATTATATTCTATTGTCGAGGATGGTGTTAGATAAAAGTATATTCTTGATATACCATTGTACTTTCTTACTACGTAACACGTTCTTAATCCTACTTTATAGGAGGGAAGACTTCCTTTCGGTCAGAGTTACCAATTTAGTTGTTGAAAGAGAAACAGATCTTATAGCTGTTCAATCGAACTATTTGTGTTCGTGATGAACTAGTGGAAGTGACAACTAGAATAGGAACTTTGTCCAATTTTTATGATATCCAAATAGAGCTAAGCACTTTACAATTGTAAGATTAACTCTCAATATTGTTACTATGTATCTAACCCTTGGTTAAATTTTTTTGGTGTATGCTTAGTTATATTGAAATCAAGTGGATTTTGTAGCTTGATTTTAAGATAGAAAAATTGATAAAAAAAACTTGTCAAGATTCCTTTTGAATTGGATTTAGATCGGGAAACAATCACGAATGAAGAGAGAATGTTATCGGAAGGTAGGAGTGAAGTTGGATAGCCACTTGATTCTAGGTAATAGCTCACAAACCCTACCCTTAACACTCATACAGTTTTGGATGTTTTGTAGGTTGAGAGTTTGTTTAACTTATTTATTGATCTCTTTGTATACGTTGAACTTTAGTCTAATGTTGACTTGAGGGAGAAGTGGTATTTTTGATGGAGTAATTGAGGGCATATTCTCTGTATGGCGAACAAATAAATGATCAATGCAGAAGAGAAGACAAAGATGAGAACTCAATTTGGAGCAATTGAACGAAGAACAAGGTCCTTTGTTCACCGTCCAAACCCAGATTGAGAAAATATAGATCGAATTTTCTCTGTTTTGAAAATGGTGCTCGGCTGACCATGGCCATGGAGTTTCTTCCTGATACAGTTTTTGTACAGGTGTGCTAGCAGAGAAACTTAACTCCATAGCTTCACCTTTAGTCCAAGTGGTGCAAGTATTTTAAAATTATACTCCATCATCTATTAGGCATCATTCAAAGAATGTTAAATATATAGGTTTACTCATGGTTTCATGGAAGTGGGTTGTGAGAGAGCTTTACTGCTTCTGTAATGCGTAGACGGAGAAAAAAGGAAAGGAAAAGGTCTGAGGAGGAAAAATGGCATGGGATTGGAGGAAACTGAACGGACAGAAGGAAGAATCAGAGATACCCTTCTAGCAGGACAGAGAAGAAGTTTAGAACTGGGGAAATTTTGTTGGGTAATGGAGGAAACAACTCAGAAAAGAAATTGAAGAAAATGATAAGAAAATCAAGGATTTCTTCGCCCAGATGGCCAAAAGGGGCAAACAATATGACGTGCTTAGGGGATGGCTATTGTGTTCGTGAGAGGCAAAGAGAAGAGATTCTCTATATAACTCCTCCTTTCTTGGGCTCGAAATTGACCATGTCTTCTCTTCTGCATATGATTGTTCGCCAAAGGAAGAATATGCCCTTTTGGGCATATTTCATGTTTTCAAGAAAACCCATTTAAAACATGAGAAATCCACTGTCTAATTTAACTAAAATATAAAAATTTGTTATCAGAGAATTTAATGGTTACCTTGTTAACAACAATATTTTGAAGAACAATTTGTGATAACTCCTATAATTCTCTTTAATAGTTATTTTGATCTTTACCTTTACTGTCATCATTAATTTAAGGGCATGCTTGTCATAACTCTAGTTTAAGAGTTAATTTAATTTTTAACTTTATTGTTATCATTAAAACAAATTAACATTTGGAGGGAGAGACTTTAATCATGGTTCTGAATTGAGCGGGGCCACCTTGATGGCGCAACAATTTGATACATGTCAAATTAGAGTTAGAAGTAGTTATATAAAATTAAAGTTGAACAAAAACCCCGTTGTTTGGGAGCACAATCCATCGTATCAAACTCATATTTACTTGAAGTTTACTTCAACTCTTCTGCTAGTTTATGTAAAATATGATCTTGAGAGAGTGTCACATTATAAAGCTTTATCCTAATTTGCTCCAGGTGCACAGTAGTTGTAGTTAGCGATATCCACGTTTTGTAGTACGTTGACCTGTTTTGTCCTGTAGCGGCTATGTATGAATTCTTAGTCAAATAGTCCAAACCAGTAAAATTTGATTATTTCCAAGTGGTAAATTTTGAGTTCTTAACACTATTCTTGCTAATCATATCAGACGTCAAAATTGAGAGTAATTCTCACAGATTTTCACTCAGAATTTACATGTACGTATACGTATGATAATCTTTTAACACAAATAAGAAAAGAATATCTAATATATGCTGGTTGAAACAATAATAATTTTGTGCGAGGAAAATGAAAATTCTCCCTTGTGATAACAGCTAGAGTGAGCTGCTTTGGGAAGAAGTTGGTCATTCTTTCCTAGTTTTAAGTAAGAAGCTTTCTAATTTCTTTTTAGCTGTCGCGAATTTGGCTACATGAGTTGTAGGCAAACTTTTGAGCAATATAAGCAACAACTTGATACCTATAAAGAAAATCATAAAGAAGAATTATGATTTTTGGTTTATAATTCCATGTCACCACAAAACCAACCTTTACTTAGCTAAAATTTATAGACGGAAGGACATGATCTGTTAAATGATTTCCATTCAACTAAAGATATAACTCCTTGACAAGAACTCTATCATCGCAGTGATTTTAGATTTCCTTTTTGTTTTCACTCTTAAAATGGAAAAGACATAGTAAAGACAACATTTAAGAACTCATTGAGGCTTTCTTAGTACTTTAGGTTGGCAGCAGTTACAAATTAATAGTTATATTTAGACTTAGCTTTTTGTTAAGAAATTTGGCAAAATAATTTGTAGACTAAATGTGACTTCAATCTAATTGAACAACGAACCCACTGGTTCACGTAGTGTCTTACTAGGCAAAGTTTCAGGAAACTCTAATAGCAGATCATGAATCACCTTCTTATGAATTATGATTTCTAGCTAAAATCCAGATTTCAGAGAGTTCCAGAATTGAATAAATTGGAAAGATGATATTTCAAAATTTTCTATATGGCTGCAAGCTCTTACTGAATCAAATAGTCAAAAAGATTTGAGACGCAGGAAGATAGAATAGTAATCACTTGAAAAATTCAAATATAATTAAAAAAGTGATGATAAAAAATTATGATTATTTTTGTCTAACCTAAAGATTTTCTACCGCCAATCACACGAGAGGAGGGAATGGAATTCGCAAGAAAATCAATACAAAAAAGGAGAAAGATAAAGAAGATAGTACTTGGAACTTGGAGAGCTGATCATAGGCGACTCCTCTAGGGATGAAATCGGGTTGTAGAGAAGAAGTTGAAGAAATTGCTACTTCTCTTCTTTTGTTTGTCTTCATCCTTTCCTTCCACAGCCTACAAGGTTTGAACCCGCCTAGCTAACTAATAACTTGTAAACGTACATTGAAAATTTTACCCAAAATGACGAGGGTAAAGTAGTCATTTTGTTTGGTTGTTTCAAAGTATTGGCTAACATATTTGTCACTAAAATTTATAAACTTTCAAATATTAAATTTTAATTAGTTATTTCTCTAACTAATTTTTTTTTAAAATTAATTTAATTTTTTATTATATTATTAATCAATAAAAATTTTAAATTTGATAAAAGAAATTATATTTATTAATTAATAAAATTACAAATTTGATAAATGAAAATGTATTAATTAATAATATAATAATAATATTTTCCAGATTAGAAGAAAAAGAACAAGAACGAGAACACAGAGACTGGGTTTTTGGTTAAGTGGAGTTTACTGTTGGAGACAACCTGCGTCGAAACGACGAACATTGAACGTTCGCGTGAACTACGTGACGGACT
>JAJTVF010003047.1:0-14499 GCA_022433065.1 Begonia loranthoides | reverse complement strand
CTTAAGGTGGGGTACCTATTCAAAGATTAAAGTATTTTTTTTTTTTTTGATTAAATTATTATAACTTAAATTTCCAAATTTTTAATTAAATTTAATCCAATTTAATTAAATAAAAATTTACCCAAAAATCTGGGCCAAACAATCCCATAATAGGCCCAAAAGTGGAACGTACTTCAAAAAAAATATATGGACAGTGGCCTGGCCCAAAATTAAACATAACAGCCTAAGGCCTGCAGACTTGTAGCCCACTATGCTCGGGATGCAGCCCGAACACAAGGCTTCCTGTGGATCATCACCTTCAATGCGAACATTCGCAGTCTGGCCATCGCGAGTGGCACCCTCGTTCCAACTCGTCGTGAACGAGTCTTTCCCTGGTCGGGACTCTCTATCTCGGCCAATCGCTCATTCAACCGAAGTCGAAGATATCTTACATCGCAGCTCAACCCTTGCTGAGCTGCACCTTGGCGATCAAACGTGGACGAAGATCGCGGGGATCAATCGCCGCAACAACCGAACAATTTGTCCAAAATTTATCTCATCAACAGGTAAAAGAAAATCCAAATTTTCATAGTTCAATTTTTTCCAAATTAAAACGTCCTTAAACAGTGAGTTCGTCAAAGGAAAGTTTCAATTTTTCATACCTTCAGGCGACGATTTTTCCAATCATTGAAACTACCGATTAACTCTGTGAAGATTTACACTCTCTTCTTCCTAACCACAACCAAAAATTAACTCGATTCTCCCCCTTCAATACCGAGAGCCAAAATTTCATAAAAATCCAAGATTTTAGCTAGAAATCAAAATTACAGGGAAAAGGGAAAAATCCTCTTACCGAGGTAGGCAATCCAACTTAGAATTTCTCTAAACTTGTCGAGAAACAATTTCAAATCTCCACTTACGAATGCTTGTCTGCAGAGAGGAATTTTGGTAAAAGAAGGAAGATGGGAAAATGGATAATTAGGAGAGTAAAAGGTAGAGAGAGAGAGAGAGAGATGGAAGGTTGAAGACAAAAAGGTAGAGATGGCGTTCAAGAATGGAAAGAGGAAGAGGGGATCGGGAAGGAATTTCCCGATCTCTCACACAGAATTAGGGAGGCATTTCTGAAAAACGTCTCCACCAAGTTTCTAAATTTTTTTTATTTGGGCCAAAAACGGGCCAAATATTACAGAGTTAGCCCAAAACACATTATACTAAGCAGGGAAAAGAACTATACTTATAAATCATTAATTTTTTACTCTTCCAAGTGATGTGGTATTTGTGCACCCTTAGTGCTATAGATTGGGCCCTCACAATCAACAGAATCTTGGGTCGTCCTTATCTTTACAATGCGAGTTGCCACATTAATTATTTTACGTGTCTTCCAATGGTCAATTAAAAATTTTATTAGATATTAAATTCACTATATTTCTATGTGAATAAAACAATGACAAATCATTAAATTTAGGTTCTCAATTTAGGATATACACGTTCCTGCACAAATTCACGGTTTCCACTTGACCATCGTATGTTATAATGTTCGTATTTAACATGCAAAACATTTTTTTAAATTCATTACACCTTATAAAATTAACCTAACTAATAGCCAATTAATTATATTAACAATTAGCACCAAACACAACAAACAAACCCAATAAAAATCAATAACTAAAAGATAAAAACTTAATTAAGTTCATGAGAGTTCAAATCATAATTCTAGAAAGAAAATTAGTTCATGATAGCAGGAGAAAAATCCAATGAGAAACTATAATAGATCATCATGGAAACAATAACGAAAAGAAATAATAGAGAGAGAGAGATAAAATCTCTACAAAAATCCATTGAATGATGTCAAAGTCTACAAAAATCCATAGAATGTTGTCAAAGTCTCTACAAAAATCTCCATTCTTTGTCAAAATCTCGAGTCTCCAGCTTGTTCGTGTCATCCCATGCGTGTATAGATTGTCATTAAAATGGTCTAATAACATCAATTAACTCGCGATGGCACAGCTGCGCCTGCTTATGAGTGTAACTGTGCTGCGTAAAATATCAACAAGCGAAACTACCCTCAGCTTCTGGTTTCCTAAACTCGTTCAATTGACTGCAGTAGCGTCCATCAAAAGTCCAGTAGCGCTGAGCTACTGTCTTTGATGCTTCTTTAGATAGTGTAATTGCGCTGCATGTGAGCACTGTAGGGCTCAGCCACTATTTTGCAGTATTTTTTCCATTTTCTTGAATTCTGGTGCGCTCCTACAACCGTGGTTGCCCTGAATTTTCATCAATTTCACAATTTTTGCCATTTTTAAATGCACTTTAATTCCAATTTTTGTATAAAACATGTTACTCTGAAAATACAACAGAAACAACTCAAAAAGGCATTAGAAACTCTCAAAACTCATTGTTGAAATTACTCAATTCATCGGTATAAAATTGACTCATCAAGTGACGTACTATTACTCACCATAACATTGTCAGCTCATTTTGTTGAATATGTGCAGCCTTGGCGTAAAATGGTTGTTGAAAATAGCGTTGAAATAACGAACGAGATTTGGAAAAGAGAAAGAGAAAACAGTGGACACCGAATTTACGTGGAAAACCCAAGACGGGAAAAAACCACGGGCAGAGGAGAAATCACTATAGAAATCGGTACAATGAGCTTCGCGGTTCAAGCATATATTTATAGATAAATGAAACCCTAGTCATACGGAAATATAGAAACCCTAATCCTGCAGGAATTAGGAAACCTTCAATGTGGGCCAAACCGGCCTAGCCCAATTAGAATACGGGTCATACTGAACCCTAACAATCTCCACCTTGACACGAATTCCATCCTATAAATATAACTCTAGAAAACCTCTAGAAAACCTCCTCTTCCACAAATGCCCCTCAGGGCAAAATCAGCAGCTAATACCAACCAAGCTCAAACAATGCTTAAACTTGGGTGTGGGCAAAGTCTTTGTCATCATATCAGCAGGATTATCATGAGTACTGATTTTACTAACTGCAAAATCACCACGAGCAACCACTTCACGAACAAAATGATAACGAATATCGATGTGCTTCGTCCTCTCATGAAACATCCGATCTTTAGTGAGAAATATTGCACTCTGACTGTCGCAAAACACTGTGGCAATCTGCAAATCTCCACTGAGCTCACCAAACAAACCCTTTAACCATATAGCTTCCTTACAAGCCTCTGTAATAGCCATATATTCTGCCTCTGTAGTAGACAACGCAACGATATCCTGTAAGGTAGCTTTCCAACTGATAGCGCAACCCCCAACTGTAGAGACATATCTGGTAAGAGATCTCCTCTTATCAATATCCCCTGCATAATCAGAATCAACATATCCAATAACAAGATCTCGAGTTCTTCCAAATTGAAGACAAGTGTCAGTAGTTCCCCGCAGATACCTAAGAATCCACTGAACAGCTCTCCAGTGTTCCTTTCCTGGATTTGCCATGTACCTACTAACCTGCACTGACTGCGTAAGATAAATCTGGACGCGTGCATACCATAGCATACATGAGAGATCCCACTTCACTAGAATACGGAACTCGTGACATATAATTAATTTCATCATCTGAATGCGGACATAAGTCTGACGAAAGCCTGAAATGAGCTGCTAATGGAGTACCAACAGGTTTAGACTTATTCATGTTAAACCTGCAGAGAACTTTCTGAATGTACCCCCTTTGACTTAGGTACAATTTCCCAGATTTCCTATCTCTCTGTATTTCCATACCAAGTATCTTTTTCGTTGCTCCCAAATCTTTCATCTCAAACTCTTTACTCAGTTGTGCTTTGACCCTTCTGATTTCTTCAATATCTTTAGCTGCGATTAACATATCATCGACGTATAAGAGCAAATAAATCACTGACCCATTTTGACTGTTCTTTATGTAGACACAGCTGTCATAATTGCTCTTTCTGAAATCTGGAGCAAGCATGAATGAATCAAACCTCTTATACCACTGTCTAGGCGACTGCTTCAGACCATAAAGGGACTTCTTCAAAGAACAAACATAGTCTTCTTTTCCAGAGACTATAAAACCTTCAGGTTGCTGCATATAGATGTCCTCCTCAAGCTCTCCGTGTAAAAAGGCAGTTTTCACATCCAACTGCTCAAGCTTAAAGTCGTGCATAGCCACAACACCTAGCAAAGCTCGTATCGAACTGTGTTTAACCACTGGAGAAAACACATCAATGAAGTCTACACCTAGAATCTGACTGTACCCTTTAGCCACCAACCGTGCTTTGTACCTGTCTTCTTCAACACCTGGTGTACCTTCCTTTTTCTTGAACACTCATTTGCAATTAACCACTTTCTTTTCTTTCGGCAATTTAACTAAGTCCCATGTGCCGTTTTTATGAAGAGACTCATCTCCTCCTGTATGGCGATCATCCATTTCCCTGAATTTTCTGAACTCACGGCCTCTGAATAAGAAGACAGTTCTTCACTGGAATCAATGCTTTCAGCTACACTCAAAGCATAAGCAACCAAATCTGCTTCACCATATTTTTGTGGAGGTCTAATCTCTCTTCTTGGCCTGTTTTTAGCGATGGAAGACTCTGGCAAAGTTGATCCTGGTGATTGTGCGGAAACTGTATCACCCTGATTATCTGAACTGGTCTGACCTGAGTACTCTAATGTCGACCCTAATTCAACTTCAACCTCAACCTCGCTACCAGATAAATGATTAGTTTTATCTGTCAACTCTTTAGTAGATGAATTCCCAAGCATATCAGCTTCATCAAATACCACATTTCTGCTTATTATCACTTTCTTGGATGCAGGGCACCATAACCTATATCCCTTGACACCAGACGGTTATCCCAAGAATATACATTTCAATGATCTTGGCTCTAACTTGCCATTATCAACATGAGCATACGCGAAACAACCAAATACTCTCAAACCTGAATAATCAACAGGATTACCAGACTAAATTTCTTCAGCAGTTTTCTTATCAAGAGCATTTGACGGAGAACGATTCACAATATAACAAGCAGTAGCAGCAGCTTTAGCCCAAAAATGACTTAGGTAAACCAGAATCTGAAATTATACACCGCACCTTTTCCATTAAAGTTCTATTCATACGCTCTGCCACTCCATTTTGCTGTCGAGTTCTCGGGACTGTCAGATGCCTCATAATGCCTTCTAACCTGCAAAAAGAGTTGAACTCTCCCGAACAAAACTCTAAACCATTATCGGTGCATAAACATTTTACCTGCTTTCTTGTCTGCTTTTCAATTAAAGTCTTCCACTCCTTGAAAGTAGCAAATACATCACTTTTCTTCTTGAGAAAGAACACCCAAAGCTTTCTTGAAAAATCATCAATCATGGTCAACACATAATGTGCCCCTCCCTTGGAAGGCACCGGTGCTGGACCCCAAAGATCTGAGTGGATGTAACCAAGTATTTCTTTCGTACTGTGAGTGGCTGTTGTGAATGTAATTCTCTTCTGTTTCCCAAAAACACAATGCTCACAAAACTGTAATTTGCTTGTGCTCTGACCATTCAAAAGTCCTCTTCTGCTAAGCTCATCCATCCCATTTTCACTCATATGCCTCAGACGCATATGCCATAATCTGGTAAGATCTTCATCTGACAATGAAGTACCAACTGCAGCATCCCCTACAACTGTAGATCCCTGCAAAACATATAAATTACCAGATTTTCTCTGCCCCTTCATCATAGTAAGAGAACCACGGCTGATCTTTAAAACTCCACATTCACCGGTGTACTTGTACCCTTTCAGATCAAGAGTACTCAACGAGATCAAATTTCTCTTCAAATCGGGAACATGTCGCACGTCACGAAGTGTTCTGACAACTCCATCATACATCTTGATTCTGATCGAACCAATCCCTGCTATCTTGCACGATGAATCATTACCCATCAACACTGCACCTTTTAGCACTGGCTCATATGTCGAAAACCAATCTTTGTTGAGACACATATGAAACGTATAGGCCGAATCCAGAATCCATTCCTCGGATGGCTTTGTTATTCCGTCAGACACTACCAGAAGATCTCCTCCTGATTCACACTTGTTTTCTTCAGCGACAACTACTTCACCAGAATTCACTGGTTGTTTTCCCTTCTGATCAGCTTGCTCTTTTCTCTTATTCTGTAATTTGTAACACTCAGATTTAATATGCCCCTTTTTCTGACAGAAAAAACAAACTTTGTTTCTGTTCCTGGACTTTGATCTGCTTTTCGAACCCTTTCTGCTACTGTTCTCTTTATCAGACCTCTCTGATGTTCTACCCCGGGTGATCAATCCCTCTCCTTGAGTTCTAGATCCAACTACAAGGTGCTTCATCCTTTCCTTTGAAAGCAAAGCATCGTAGACATCTTTCAGAGTCAATGTGTCCCGACTGTACAGAATGGTATCCCGGAAAATATTGTACGATGAGGCAACGAACATAACAAAATTAAACTCAAATCCTCCTCATCATATTGCATTCCATTGTTTCCAAATCCAAAATAATTTCTTTAAATGCAGCCAAGTGTTCTTCAATCGAAGTTCCTTCTTCCATATGATGAAAATATAACCGCTGCTTTAAATGCAGCTTACTCGTCAGGGTTTTATGCATGCACAATTCTTCCAACTTTGTCAATATTTCAGCAGCAAATTTCGCCTTCATGACATCCTCTAAAATCGCATTTGATAAATGAAGACGGATCACAGATAACGCTTTTCTGTCCCTCAATAATTTTTCCTCCTCGGTCAAAGACGCTGGCATATTATCGAATCCCAATAATGTATTGTCCAATTCCATCTGAGCAAGAACATCCCACATCTTTATCTGCCATATCAGAAACCTTGTATTCCGATCCAACATCGGAATTTCATACTTCATCGAAGTCATCTCCAAAATTCAGAATTTTCTCTCAAAAAAAATTTGACAGAATATCCACTCTAAAATTGACGTCTCCAAATATATCAGAATAATTCAATAATCCAATCAAAAAATATTCTGAACCAATAATCACCAAATTTCAAACCTGCAAAACCAGAAAAAATCCAACTTTTGATCAAACCCAAAAATCCAAAATTTTTCTTCTCGTTTATTCACAGTCGGAGGGCAGCAGGGCAGTTTCGGCGATTTGTGAAGAATCGGACTTCGTGATAGTCGGCGACGGCGGCGCTCCTCGGATCTGGATCGACGGACGGCGCGCGGTTCTTCCCCGGACAGTTCGGCAGCTTCGGTCCTTCGACGATCGTCGACGGAACACGGGAGACGTTTCGACGACGGCGCTACGCTTTGGATCGGGTGACGCTGGTTCTTCGCCGCTGAACAGAATCGATCGGCGGCGGCTTCGATTAAACTGGAGAGGCGGATCGCGGGTTTCGTTCTTCGCAGCTAGAGAAGAAATCGGCGCTGGAGAAGATGGCGGGCAGGGCAGTTCTGGCGGGCAGCTCCTTCGGGCAACTCCTTTTGTTTTTTTTTTCTTTTTCAATTTCTTTTTCCAAACTAAAATCACAAAATCGTTCCACCTCCGATAAATCGAAAACCTCAATTTTCAGAAACCTTCAACTTCTCTCTAATACCAATTGTTGAAAATTGATATTAGAGAACCTCAACCGTAGCTCTGATACCAATTGTTGAAAATAGCATTACAATAACGAACGAAATTTGGAAAAGAGAAAAAGAAAACAGTGGACACCGAATTTACGTGGAAAACCCAAGACGGGAAAAAACCACGGGCAGAGGAGAAATCACTATAGAAATCGGTACAATGAGCTTTGCGGATCAAGCATATATTTATAGATAAAGGAAACCCTAGTCATACGTAAATATAGAAACCCTAATCCTGCAGGAATTAGGAAACCTCCAATGTGGGCCAAATCGGCATGGCCCAATTAGAATTTGGGTCACACTGAACCCTAACAATGGTGTGTAGCACCAAAGTCCAAATATCAAGAAGCAGCGGCGTCAGAAACAGAAAGTGGAATCATAGTTGATAATTTTGATGGATTTACAGTAGTATTGAATGATTTCACTAGGGAGGGTTTGTTGGAGAAATCTTCTCTATGATAGCACATCGCAACAGTATGACCAATTCTAAAGCAGAATTGACATTTTGGCTCAAAGTGTTTCTATGACTTTGCTGAGGAGGCTTCTAGAAACCATGAGTTTCAGAAGGTTTGCTAAGAATACTCTGCTGACAAGAGTTAAGAGGCGGAGGAGGGCAATCCTTGGGGAAAAAAGGCAGTTTCTTAAATTTCAGTTGACGCGAGATTGGTTTGAAACTTATTCAACCAGAGTACTGATTGTTGGCATTCAAGACGAAAACGAAAGTTTAGAAGAAGGCTAAGAGCTTCTTCAACAAATTCATTAATGTGGCTCGTAAAAGATGTAACAACCCCGTCATAGTCACTGCCCAACCCATTAAACAGATACATAAGATGATTTTACCAGGAAACAGGCTCTCCAATGGCCTTTCGGTTGTTGCAAACCAATACAAACTTTTGAATATGTTGGAAAGCATTGAGACCATCATTAGAGATTGAATGAAAAAGCTCGCGAAGCTCAGTTACTCGACCTATAGATGCAGAAGAATAAAGTCGAGCAAGAAAGAGCCACTCAGAGTAACTTACAATTTGAGTTAGGAAAAAATCAATCAATGATGCGTAAATCCAGTTCATCGAAAGACGATTATAACGTTGTCAAGTAAGAAATTTTAGATTGGGTTGAAGGGAGGAATCAATAAAATTATGAGGAGATGAACAAGTTCTGCCCAGGATTGCTTATGATCCATTGGTGATGACAAGTTGGTTTTTCCAATTAAGGTAATTATTGGAGTCTAAGTTTCCCTCTGACTCAGAGAGAGAGAGAGAAATAAGCATGCATGCACAATATGTAGAGAGTGGTTGTTTCATATAATATTATATTTAATATGATTAATGTTGAAATTATTAACTTAATTCTATTAATCTATTTAATTTATGTATCTTTTGGTTAATGCATCTTTTGAATAAATGTCTTTGTTAATGTATGTCTTTAATATATTTTTTGTTAAAGTTTATGTACTTGTGAAGAATCATCTAGAAAGTTTTCATTCATGTATGCAAAGGTACATTAGTTCATGTACTTATATGGGTCATTGATGGATAGTTCATGTAACTGGGTGATTCATTATGTACTAGTACATGTATCAGATTTAATAAGTGTTTCATGTATTGTGTTATACATGTACCAAATAATCCTATAAATAAGATATGAGTGTAGGCATTTTGTATCAAACAAATAGTCAAAGCAATTCAAGAAAAAGTTTATCTAGTTCTCTCCGCTCCTTATTTTTTCCCTCTCCAAAAACCCCTCTTCCTCATTCCAACAAATAAACATTTATTTAGCTTAATTCAATTGATTTAAGCTTAAAAGAAAATTCATTAGTTAGTTTAATTATGAAAATGAGATTCAATGTCAACAACAGAAACAATGTCTTTGATACTTGTAGAGTTGTTAATAGATCCGAAGGAGCCAAGCTCAGCTTGATTGACAGTCTTGTAGGACAAGCCAAGCCCCTTTAACAATGCTTCTCTATGTGCTCACAAGCAGGAAAAATTAAATAATTTATCAAATTTATACTCATCTCACAAGTTTGGATCGGTAAGCACCTAAAAGTTTGCTTGACTCGTTTATTTGGTATGTATTAAAGGCAATGCTAAATTTATAATCTAATTTTATCTTATAATCTCACACCTTGACGAGTATCATTCACTTATTGATAGAATTATTATGTATAATATAAATATTTAAAACAATAGATTATATGAATCAATAAGTAAATGACACGTAAACATCACGTCAAAACGTGATATTAAAGTATAAAATTATATTGTAAACATGACATTATTCTTTAACTAAACAAAGTCAACTTTTATCGAGTCATCGAGTCAAGATTTGCTTGACTCAGCCTGCTCAATTGAATCTTTAGATATTCTTCGGATTCAAGTTTTCTAGTATCTTTGCGCATCATTTTTGTCTCTTTTCTGTTTCTAAGATTTTGATTGTTCTTGAGATTAAATAGGTTGAATTTGATCTTGATTAAAATTCTCGTACCTATTTGGTTTAAAATGTTATCTAAACCCTCTAATAGTTAAACTTAGTTGTTTGTTGAGAAATATTAATCAAATAAACATATCGGGTTACAGACGAATCATAAAACTATGTTATGTAGTTAATAGACTAAATATAGATATCACTCATATTATTGAAATAGAGAATATTAAAAATAATAATAATAATAGAATTATAAGAGGTTGTCTTCTAAATAGTGTTGGATAAACAAAATAAGTTCATGGTTAATCAAACTAGAGTAAATTTCACAATAATATATGATAATAATAAAGTAGACTAATGAACTGTTTGTATGACAAGAATCGAAGATCTGAACAATCAGATCACGGAGAGTTGCTTGCTCGCTTGTTCTTTTCTATGAGAATTCACATTTAATGAGTGCTTATTAACCACCCTCACTCTTTCTTGCTGATTTAGTACACTTTTTTCATTTGGTTCAACAAATTAATAAGATGGTAGATTTATAAATGATTTTGAAAATCACATAAGCGCACACACACAACATGTAAAATCCCAGATTTTAAAAATGATTTTTAAAATTCCACGTGTAAATTTTTCGCCAATTTTTGATCAATCGTTGAAAGGTTGACTCGTTTTGTCGCGTAGCGGTGACGTGTGATTTTTCGTCAAATGGTCAAAATGATCAAATCAAATTTTTACTGAGTGGTAATTAAATTTCATAAATGATTTTGGTAAATTATTTCTACTAAGGGATTAATAATATTATTTTACTATTTATTATTGATTCTTTTGTTAGTGTTACCTACATTCATAAAATTTTAATTTAATTTATTAAATATCTTATTATATATATTATATTATTAAAAAATAAAGTAAATTGTTTTAATTAAAATAAAAGAAGAAGACATTAGGTCTTCATCTTTTTCTCTATGATGATAAAAGGCAGAGGGCGACGGAGAGAGGAGAGGAGAAATTCTGACCGTGACCGTTTCAAAATCCGACTATAGATCTGTGTTCCCGTCGTCCAAAGGAGTAATATTTGTGAAGGTATTTTTCGAAATCTTAAGTTTTTCCATCCAAGTTAAGGTTTGAAATTTTAGAAATTTTTGGTTTCGGATTCGAGGTTGGAAACTCGAATCCGGGAGACAATTCTGGTTTATATTGATAGAATAAAAGTTTATGTAATGTTATTTGTCGTTAGAAATCAAAATCGGACGAAAATGGAGAATTTTTATCGTCCGGTCGGCGGCGCAGTACTGTTCACCGGCGGTGACACTGTTCACCGCGGCGATGTACTGTTCACGCCGGACCGGACACTGTTCACTGTGTACTGTTCACCGACACTGTTCACGCCGGTACTGTTCATGCCGGAATTCACTATTTACTTCGGTCAGAAATTTTGGAAAATTATTCCGGTTATGTCTTGAGTTGTCCTAATCGATTATTAGACGATTATTGAGATTTAGATAGTTGTAATCATATCATTTTGACCGTTAGAGATTCTTGGTTGACCGTCGAAACAAAAAGGTCTCAATTAATTATTGTTGAATTTGGTCGGCATTGCGAGGTCCCGGTTGACCTTCGTTTTATCTCGATGACCTTAAGCTTGGTTTCTAGTTTCAGATAATTGTTGTCTACCTAGTTTAGTTCCGTTTTGAACTAGAGATTATCCTTAGAAACTATTTTGGATTATAGTCTGGTTTAAGACTTAATTGTTATCCCTTAGTTGATTGTTGGGATTTTGTTTTCGACCTTGTTATAGGTTTTGGAGATGTTAAGATACGATTTTCATTCCCGATAGTGCCTGTTTGCTGGCTACTCGGTAAGAGTATCATGGTCGCCTATGAGGTAGGGATTTTTATACTTTATGCACTGCATTTCATCACGGTTTTCAAACTATTATTTTGTGGGTTGCCACATATAAAAATCTGACGGGGACTGTTCGATAGCACGTCTGTTTTTACGTATATGTACGTATGTTTTCTCACGTTTAATTTATCGTACATGGTATTCTGCTATTTCTATTCTCTCTATACTTTGTGGGTGAATCTTCTTGATATGAACATCTTCTGCAGCGTGAAGGTAAATTTCTTGTATCTTTTAATTTATTTAAAGGGGATTTCTTTTAAAATGTCCTTGGGTTTTAATCCCTAAAGTGCAAATAGGTAATAGGACAGCTGTATGTGCCGTGTCCTTAGGTTGCGAATCCTTAAACCTGATCAGGGTCTTTTGGCTTTTGCGATCGCCTGAGTATCGCCTTTATTAAATTCTGTTATTTAATTTATTGCTCATCATTATCTGTTATATGTTGCCTCTTTTCTTCAAACTCATGAGGTGTTGTTTTTGTCGCCTTTTGTGGTATGTATCGGATGCGTCCTTGAGTGACCATTCTTTTTCACTAATGACGTTTTCATACTGAAAACGATGTTGGCATATTTTACGATATAGCTGTCTACGTATATAGCAGATTTTGATATAGCCACATCGAGGGCCATTGGCCAATTTTAATAAACTGATGAAGAGTTTTCAGTTAAAAATCCATGTACGGTAAAATGAGAAAAATGATATGTTTTTCAAAAGTTATGACAAAAACAGTTTTTATGTATTGCATTTAGTATCGATTTCCCTACTGAGCTTGTCACTCACCCCTTCGACTACATTTTTTTTCCAGGTTAGGGTATAAGTTTTGTGCACTGGATTAGTACGAGTAGTTGTGAGATGGTTCCAGTATTCTCTAATGGATGGTCCTTGTTCAATCCCTCAGTTATTGCTATATATTGGATTTATTGGAGTTCCTGCAGTACCTTTCTTGTTTATATTTTTACTATCTTCTCATGTTGATCACTCTGTGGACCCAACCCATGTTATTTGGGTTTGGGCTTAGATGTTCGTTAAGTCTTCCGCTGTATCATTAAGTTTTCTATTGTATTCTCATTAAGTCTTTCAAATTAATTTACGCCTTGGGCTAGGTAACCGGGTTCTCTATGAGAATCGGGTCGCCTGACCCGGCGGTTCTGTTGGGCCCCCCTTTGGGTCGTGACACAACACAACCCAACACACACAATACGTACACAAAACACACAACACACACAAGACAATTCACAGCACAAGACAACACAACACAACACACATCCACACACACACACCACACACAACACTCTCATACGCGATGACAAAAAGAAATTATAATTGGTCAG
Source organism: Begonia loranthoides (assembly GCA_022433065.1). Lineage (NCBI taxonomy): Eukaryota > Viridiplantae > Streptophyta > Magnoliopsida > Cucurbitales > Begoniaceae > Begonia > Begonia loranthoides. Next base: position 1,269 of record JAJTVF010003047.1, on the reverse strand, counting down.
GAATTAAATCAGATAATTTCAAAGCTTTTATGGTAAATCATCTACTTTGTCAGGCCAAAAACTAGGTGAAATATATAAGGGTAAAAGTGCACTTTGGATTCCCAACTTAAGAATTTCTTAGAACAAATACCCTAAACGTATTTTTTTGGAATTGACAAATCTTGAACTTAAATTCGTTAGCAAAGTGAAAAATGATGTCAATAAAATCGTCAAATTTAATATGTGCCGAGCATATGACAAGCTAGACAAACATAGATAGTCAGGTGTAACATAATGAAAGGTTATTTCTAATTATAACCTACTTTCAGAGTCGACAAAAACCTCTTCATTATTCTCTTAAATTGATTGCAGAAGAAATAGAGCATATGTTCGAAAGAAACAATCGAGAAAGCATTATCTTTTGAAAAGTAGATAGACGAGAATTGTTAGAATTACTAAAAAGTTTGTCGCATGCATTTTAACGTGATGAATTTAATAGAGTAAATAACATATGAATATCCATAAAGGTTGAGTTCTATTTTGTTTAAAAAAGGTTTGAGGTACCTATTGTAAATGGCCACTAAAATAAAGGTCTAAATTGGATTTTTAAGATGGAACAATTAGCCTACACATATATTCAATTATTTAATTTATTATTTTATTCAAAATTCCATCTGACATCGAATATATCTTTCCTAGTTTATTTTATGTGAGAGCTTAGCTGAGGAATATGCCAAGAATCCATTTTTAACCGGTGAGAGTTTTAGCCAATAACTAATTATGGTGAAGTAGAAGATTAGAATGTGGATAGAAAGATAATGAGCTGGAGATCCCTCAAATCCTTTCCTGTGCTCTGATTGGTTGATTCAGACCTCTCATTGTCCACCACGGCATCAAACTCTTTCATTCTTCACCACCCATATCTTGGACTCTATCTCTCCCTCTCGCTCTCCCTCCCTCTCTCTCTCTCTCTCTCCACGTAGTACTATATAACTCTCCCCTCCATCTCCACCCACTTCAGTCATCACTGCGTCTTCAACTTCAAAAGTTTTCTCTGAAGAGTATTGTGGAGTTGCATTTGAAAGAAGAGAAGAAGATCTGGCAGTAATGGCAGGAACTGTAATGGCAGCTAATGGCAGCTCCACTGTTCTCAGACATACCCCATTCTTGGGTCAAAACAGAGGATCTAGCTCTCACTCTCTCAGAGATGTTGTTTCCATGGGAAATGGAAAGTACTCCATGGTCTCTCTCTCTCTCTCTCTCTCTCTCTCTCTCTCTCTCTCTCTCTCT
>JAJTVF010003023.1:0-13699 GCA_022433065.1 Begonia loranthoides | reverse complement strand
TAAATCACTTAGGGATAAAATTAATATAATCGCACGAAAAAGTTTAGAACGCCTAATACCCCCCCCCCCCCCAAAAAAAAATGTAGGCATTGGTCCAACAGTTTACTGTTCATATTGAGATGTTGATTGAGGTTATGTTTATTGTTATGTTCATGCATGTTAGATTGTTATCATCTATCATGAATGTTCCATGCATCATGTTTTTCAAGAAAAGAACAAACAAAGTTTTCATGTAAGAAAAACAAAAATTGAATTTAAGATACATAAGAAAGAATATAAAGAGTTGAGGAAAGGCTATCCCAAGGGTTGGTCCTATGGAGGATAAGCCTGTTAGCTTGGTTATGTTAGGCCTTGGTCGAAGTTCACCAAATGGTTGTGCATTGAGTGCACGACACTAATGAAGGTCCCAATAGTGGTGTGTTTCTCATAGTCGTATCTACTCTTTCTTTAAGAATCTCAACAAAGGTTGCAAAGTTGTTAAAAGAAAGAAAATAAAATAAAAGAAAGAACAACGAATAAAAAGACATATTTTTACGAAAGTGCATTACATACTCATATTATGTTGTGCATCTCTTACTGAGAGTAAGCTCATAGTTTGAACTTTGTGATGTAGGTAATGATGAACTTATAGAAGAATAGGATAATAGAAACAATTGATAGCACAAATGAAGAGGAATTCTCATGGGTGAAGTTAGAGTGTTTTTGAAGCGAAGTTGACCCGTGGGTGAGGATTAAAAGAAAGATGGATTTTTAATAACATGTCAAAAGCTTTTCATTCAAAGTTGTATTTATTATTGTTGGAATTTAAGTAGAAACATTTTATAAATGCTTTTGTTTAATTAAATGATAGATTTTATTACGTTTGATTGTAATAAGTTTTTATTAAGATTTCTATTGCATGGTTTTAAAAGGATATTTGATTAACATTGAGTTTTACTAAGCTTTGCTTTCAAAAAAGATTTATTTTAAAGACTTCTAGTGTGTATGGTTTTAATAGGATGATTTTTATACATGAAATATTTTTTTTAGCAAAAACAAGAAAAAGGGTTTTAACGCTTTAGGGCGTTACAGTCTACAGATGTGAGGTGGTGGAATCCGAGAAATGAGGTGTGTTCTCAAAAATATTTGTGGATATGGTGGATTGTGATTGGTAAACAATGTGAGTGGAGGCAAATACTACAGTGGAAGCACATGTGTTTGTGGTGAAAGTGCATGCGCCCGCAATGGAAGCAAACACATCTGCGACAACTACGTAGGACGTTCAGGACGCATTTGTCTATGGAATTTTTGAACTACGATTATAAAAAGAATATTTTAGAAGAACCCTAGTTATTCTTGCATGGGGAGCTGCTAAGTTTTGCCTTTTCTCTCAAATTCTCAAAAGAAAAACAAGACGAGTTATAATTGTAGTGAATTGGAAGTTGACCTAAAGCAAGAAATAACTATTCTAAGTGATCAAAACTGTGTTAAGACTTTGAGGTAAGCGATGTTTGCATGTGTTTGGCCCTCTGGCCTACATCACAAAGTGCTAGGGTATTTTTACTTGTGTTACACTATTTTGTTAGTGAAGACGTTGATCAAGGATGTGTTTTTTGTTTTGTTCGTAAAGATTTTGATTGATGATGTGCTATCTTTCTTATTGTTACCTTGATTTCTTTTACTAGTTACATGATAAGGATATGATGAAGTAAGGACTTGGGTGACGTAGTGTTGTTTTGTTTTGCATGTGAAAATAGACTAGACAAATATTAGAGAATTATGTTTTACATTGTATGATCACGTGTTCATCTCATGTATCATGAAAAATGTTTTCATTAAGAAAGACTGAAAAATAGAAAGAATGAATAAATGTAAGGAGTTGCTTGTGGGGTTGGGTTCAAGTTGACTGTCTCGTATGAAGTAGACCAAATGACGTCACTCTCCCCTAAACTGAATTACCCCAATGACTATATTGTAAAGTGAAAGTAAAAAAAGAAAGACTGAAAAACAAGAATATATATTTTTATGAAATTGCATTTCATGTTCGTGACATATATACATCTCTTACTGAGTTTTAGGCTTATAGATGACCTTTGTGATATATGTGAGTGTTTGTGCAAAACTAATACTATGCAAGTGGACGTGTCGTAAATCAAATAATAAAGAGTAAGTAAAGTATCAATCTCATAATATCACGTTTTATGCAATTTATATCTAAGTAAAACAACATATAAAAATTGATTGAAATGGTAAGATGGGTGTTAAGCAATTAATATAAAATGCAAATAAACAATTGAGAGGTGTAATTAAAGAATTGGCTTGGAATTGATTTTCCTCCTCATGTGAGTTTTACTACAATTGCTAAAAGATGCTACAACAATTAGTTAAATGACTTACAATTTTCTAAACTATCAAGATTCCTTCAAATTGCTTGACAACTTTCTTAATATTTTTCTTCCAGATTTTTGAAAGATAAATATTTTGCAAAATTCAATTTAGCATTATTCTAATGTGTCATATGATTCCAAATAAAACGATGTGTAAATGTCATTCTCACTCAATTCAAGATTAACCTTAAAATTTCTAGTTACTGATAAGTATAAGAGAAATGTCAATAATTATTCATGTCTATCTACAATGAATAAACTAAACAATTGGTGCATATTAAATTAATCTACCCAATTACATAACAAACTTTAACAAAGAAATATGTTCACATAAGTTGGTACTCTCTCTTCCTCACCACTAGAAAACTTTAGCCCATAATCAGAGTAAGACCCATCACATTAAGTCTGTAATTAAACATAAAAAAAAATAGATAAAGTATTCTCTTTTAATTAGATGTTGCACAATGCCACATGATGCCACAGTAATAACTACGTCCAGAATATTGCAAAAATAAACAAACTTCTTGATCAACAACCACTATGATCTCTTCCTTGTTTTTCTTTGACTTTCATCATCAGAAAGCTCCTCTTTTCTATGATGGATCGTTTCCTCTCTCTCTCTCTCTCTCACGACTCTCCATTTCTGAAAAGCTCTTTCTTTTTTATCTTTAGGTTACCTTTCTCTTTCTCCATTATTCTCCCCCTAAATTTCTGCCAATTAGTTTCTTCCTTATTCAACATAGATGATTTGAATATTTTATCTCTTATCTAGCTACATATTTAGATTTTGAATCAATACCTTATCTTTATAATTTTGACAAATTAATCTTCCTTGCTTCAAAAATTTCTTTTATCTTTCTTCCTTTGAACCCTCTATTTGATGAATAATTTAAATTCCCTTTTCATGATCCACCTTCACTCTATTTCTTATAATTTATTGAATCTACTTTAAATATTAATTTTCATCAAATTTTCTATAAAAATTTCATAAAATAGATCTTTTATGTAAAAACATAATGTTGTAGTATGTTTTGGTATTCTATGGCAAAAAAATATGATTTTTATTAATTACATCACCAATTTCAAACAATATTCATATAAATTATACTTGTAAAATAACTCTTTTTCAAGAGTAATCAATGAGGAAAACTTTGATGATACCCTAGACAATAGAAATATGAAGGATGCAGTTGAATGAGTACTTTCATGGGCGAGATTGCAACATTGTTGGAGAGATGTTGACCTGTGGGTGAAGGCTGAAAAAAGATAATTTATTTTGAGGGATTTTCAATAAGTTAATCATGAAAGATTTATTTATGTGATAAAAAGATTGACTTTACATTAAGATATTTAATAAAGTATTTTATTTTGTTGATAGTTTGGTATTGGAAAAGATTTACACTTATTTACGTAGAATTTCGATTGAAGGTGATTACTTTGGATTTCTAAATTGTGGTTGAGCGTAAGGATCTTGGTATATATATAGATGTAAGTAATAGTATAGTTTAGGTGAGAAGTTTTTGATAGAAAAATATTTTGAGAGGATAAGGAGATTATTATTACTAAGTAAGATCATACTGAGGAAGTGATAAAAAGTGATAAGTTTGAGAATATTAGAAAGCAATGGTCTCTAAGATGTTTAAAGATAATAAATTTAATATTCACAAAGGTCGTGTATTAAGTTTTGGTTGATTTAATACATAGTATTAGGCAAGGAGACCATCATTATAAGAGAAAAGTAAAAAGTTAAGATTTTGAATGCCTCAAGGAATTATTGGTTATTGGAATATTTATTATATGATTTTAATATACCAATGAAATGACACTAGTTACATAAGATCATAGTACATAGTAAAGATTACTAATTTGAGAATATTATAAGGTCGTGACTTGTAAAATATTTGAAGGAATAAACTTGATATTATTGGAGATTGTTTATAGATATTTTTAGGAAGGTGAACTTAGACTCATAGCTAAATAACACCATAATTAAGGATAATAATTTTAATATCTCTACATGTTATATTTCAATATACATTTGGAAAGAGTTATGAATGTTATATGATGGAGCAAGAGTAACCTAAGTATGAAGACTTTAGAGTTGAAAAGATTGGAAGCTTTAGGGTGGATGTTATTGAGGAAATATAAAAGTTATTAGATGATACCTTCGTTACGATAAATAATGATCAAAGGTTGATTTAATGAGTAGACAAAGGATAAAGGAATACTCAACTTGCATCGAGTCAACTCTTTATAAAAGCATTGGTCGATTAAGGACATCTTTCTACTAATGAGGAGTTACATAGGTGTTTGGCATGGTGGTTTAGATAAGGTTTTACTTTCAATTGCAATTTTGAGGTCATGTATATAAGGAGTCAAAAAAGAAGAAATGATGGAACTTATTTCAAAGGATTATTTATAATCATGCAATGTACTCAACTAATGAGTATAAGGTGTATCATTTTATGCAAGACCTTAAGATGGAAATTTATATAGATGTAAGAATATTTGATACGCATGATGTACCATATTTGACGGTGGCAGCAGAAGAGCTTGGGGTAGAAGAGGTAGAATCGCACAAGTTACAAAACAAAAAGAGTCTACTAGAAAGTTCTTTAAGTAAGTTTAAGCACAACAATGAATTGAGTTGTAATAAGGTTCATGAAATTTTTAAAAGACCTTTCAATGATGGAAAACAGTGAGAGAGGTAAAACCGTATTCATAGGAAACTATTGAAAATGAAACCAAATGTTGGACCACTACAGGTTAATCAATGTCTAAAAGTATGAGGATTAGTAGATTGAGGTTTAGTGGTTATAAGATTTGATTAAGATTATGATATCAAGGTCATATGTAAGAAAGAAGAGATTATTTCTTAGAACATGGATGAACTTTGTGATGTAGGTTTGATGATACTCTTGACAATGGAAATATGTGAAAGATCCAGTTGAAGGAGTACTTTTATGGGTGAGGTTGCTGCGTTGTTGGAGTGATGTTGTCCCATTGGTGAAGGCCGAAGAAAAATGATTTATTTTGAGGTATTTTCAATAAGTTAATCATGAAAGATTTATTTATATTATAAAAAGATTGAATTTACGTGAAAATATTTTATAAAGTATTTTATTTTGTTGACAGTTTGATATTGAAAAAGATTTACACTTATTTATGTTGAATTTCGATTAAAGGTGATTGTTTTGGATTTCTAAATTGTTTTATTGAAGATAACCTTCCACTGTTTATTGTGATTTTTAGATTTTAACTTAGGCTGTTACAAAAAGACTTCAGCTGTTGTATTATTTTCAAAGATTTGACTTGATTTCAAAAATATGATAAGAAAAAGGATTTACGCTACGGGGCGTTACAGCCGGTTACTCAATAGTATCACTATTAAGAGATAATATACTCATATAATGATTAGGAAAGTTATATAAAGAACTATAACTAACAATGTTGCGATGGAGTTCTTCCCTAAGTTCCTCTTTATTATATAATTATCTACTCATCGAGTATCCAAAAGGCTCACTCAGGCTAGAAAGTGGATTAAGAAATCACCAACTTATTCTTTTATATATTTATTAAATATCCCCAAACTCTTCTTATTCTACTTTGTCTATATAAATACTTTGTGTCTAACTTCCTTTTATTTTGTATTGAGAATTCACACAGATAAATATAAAATTTTAAATTTTTAACATTTTCCAAAAAAACCTAAGTAATATTAGTTTTATGTAAAAATTTAAAATTTTATATAAAACTAATATTCCTTAGGTTTTTTTGGAAAATCTTAACATTTAACTTTGTGTAGAGGAAAATTGTTACAAGGAGAATATTTTTAAATCATATCTATTGAATATTAGACAAGTACTAAAATGTTCCAAAAGAGATAAGAAGATTTTGGGCAATTTTGAATATTAATCATAGAATTTTATTTTGGATTTTGTTGATGTTGTAGCATAATTATAACTTTAATATTTTTTATTTTTTTAATTTTACGACCCGGTCGCCGGTTCCCTCGAAAACCACACTATGAACCTGATTCTCTACCAAAAGAACAATCACAAACCATAACGAAAGCTCACATTATTACATTGCATTCTCGAAATTGGGTCGCATAAACATAAAATTCAATCCAAAAAGAAAAGTTGTATACTTTTATTTATTTGCAAAACTATATCCAAATTTATTTTACAAACATGGACCGAATTAAAACTAAATACATCAAAATAAAAAATCAAACTCACACTCGGGTCAATGCTGTGCAAACTATGATATTCAATAGATATTTACCTTTTTTCCTTGAATTGCCACCTCCTGTTCCTAAAAAACATGATAAATAGAATCGTGAGTTTTTTGAGCTCAATAATAATCATAACCTAAGGATCCAATAAACTTTACAAATATTACAACTAACCATGTACTAAGCCCAACATGATTAGTTCTCACATCCTTAACTTTCAACATTTAACTTTTGATCAACTTTCATGATCACATATATCCCAGGTTCTATGTTTCATCTAAATCTTTAGATATTTCTAATTAGTATTTCAACTATATGATACACTTCTTTATATAAGAAGTGTTTCGTGCGTATGTATAAATGTTTGAACTTACTATTTAGATAACCATAACCTACCTTTCTTCATTCTCATGTCCAATTACTCATTATGCGCAATCTAATTCTCATATGTATTTGATTATTAGATACTTTCTAACACAATCCCCTATGCTATTCCAAATAAGCACCACCACTCCATGGATACTATATTCTGTATATCTCATGAATCCTACACTCAATTTCACTTGTTATACCCTTTAATCACCTTTAACTTTATAGAATACTTATTCTATAATTTTTTACTATCTTCCAATGTGATTTCCCCTTTTAAGGATCACACATTCTATTATGGTCTATCTATCATCATTACTCCATTTACATTTTTAATTAATGTCTAATTCCAAAACAATATCTCATCATCTTCTATGGTTTATTTAACATCAATACTAGACACCTTTAATATGTGTCTAATCTTAAGCTATTTAGACATTTACAAGGTATGTCTATCATAACCTATGCCTCAACCACTTAATCTTCTATATAAAGGAGTTCCTCAACATGGTGTATATATAATTGCCTAGACTTATGATATAACATATCATAGCCTAGATATCATGATAATCCATCTAATTGCATCATCATATGACCCACAATTATGCCATAATTATGAAATGCATATGAATTTCACTCCATAAGTCTCTTTCCATAATTATGCAGTGATATAGTGTGAAACAGTGCAATGCTTCATTTTATATTAAATGGTCATATTATTTAACAAGTACCATATTATTAACATGTACGTGAATGTCAACATATCCATGAATGTAAACATTTATGGGACTATCAACATGAATGATCAAACACCATAGTATGTAAAATCGTACACGACCATGAAACACTACCATATTGGCCCCCTATCTCCAATAGGTATGTCCATGAATATAATAACCTCCGGAGGGCTAGAGACTTGCAACCCAAGGGGGACCCACAATCACTCATCTTCTATTTCTCACTTTACATACGTCACACAATATATAGCATGACAAGGTATATTGAGTTCCTCTATGACAAATAATACCACTCGGATAATATTTTTGTACATATAAATATGTTCATTATGCACGATTTGGCATCCTCACTATGCATACATTGAATGCATATAATACATACTAATAATGTATGTGATATGAATCATGCAAATCTTGTTATTAAACATATATGAATGATGTATGATTTGGTGTCACACATCTATCTAGACATGTTCTATCTATGTCTCAATACTTTCTCAAAAATGTTTATGCAATGGTTAAACAATGATTTAAAACCTAAAAAAATTGTGCTTAATCAACATGTTCTGGACGTTTGTACCTCATTTGCGGTCGTTTGCTTCTACACATTTTAATGACAAAACTACAGTTCCAGGTCGTTCGCTTCAAGACTTTGATCAACTGCTTACAACTATATTTCTAAAACTTGACACTTTGTCAATTTTTTGAACATCCGGCCCCAAAGACTGGCCTTCTGCTCTCAAGTATTTTTACTTTTTGTTACTTTCGTGGCTGCCCACCCATGCGTCTATGACTACTTGCATATATCTGTGGCTACCCATATTCATCAGCAGACGTCGACCCATCTGTGGATACCTGTTTGCATGGCACATGACCATATTCTGGTTGGCCACTCTTTAATACCAGTTGACCGCAATTTATATAGTTTCAACTTTACACTTGTGGTCGTCCACTCTTGCTCAATCGATCGAATGTAATTTTTAGAGTCCAGACTGCACTTCTACCTAGCTCGACCGCAATTTATATAGATTAATATCTTTTTACACTAGTGGACGTCCACCCCAAAGTCAAGTCGTCCACGACTGTGTCTATTTCCCCATCTCCCTCATATTTCTATCATTCAATTCATACCAAACCAACATTAAACCATCATAATATTATATCCTCATTATATAATCCACCACATAGACATTTTAATATATTTAAACAACTTATGCATTATTTTTCTAATGCTTACCAATCAAGCAATATAAAATGCATATTCATTCAATTTATTGATCATCAAATCACATGTCAATCTCATGCTTCTGCTTCACAATCTCAATTATTGAAATCCAATTTAACTAACATTATCAATAAATATCCTTGCTTTCACTTAAGCACTACAACCAATTTTCTATCCGTTTTCATAGTAACCAAATTTATCAATATCAATAGTTTACCCCAATCTAGTACTTCTTTCATTCCATTTTATCAAAGCAAACTTACATCATTAAAGATTATCCACATGTCATTCCATAGATTTACATATAATCACCAATACACCATTTTTTTCACTTAAACTACGCAATATTTAACATAGTTTAGTAAATACTTAGTTTAGATTTCTACGTTTTGAATATCACTTTATATTCACTTCCTCCTTTTGATTTTAGGTTCAAAAGGATCCTCTTGGAAAGAGGAACACTCTTCTTTAAAGACTTGAAGGTCAAATCTTTCTCCTTTCCTTTCTTTTTCTTCCTCCTTCCTCCTTTCTCATACTCTTCTTCCACTTCTTCCCTTGTCGGGTTTCAGCATGAAATGGCTGAGTTCTCAGCCCTTCCTTCACTCGCTAAAGAAATCATAGAGTAAAGTTCTCAACCCATTTTATCCTACCAAAAATACCATTTTACCCTTCCTTCTATGGATATTTACAAAAATACCATGGTTAATTACTCTTAACCACTCTTAGCTTAAACTAATCAATATAGCTTAGTTCTAAGCCAATTCCCATTATTAACATAATTAATCATGATTAATTAACCTTAATCACCCACTAATTACACATTAATCACACACTTGGTCATTAATCCCAAGTGACATGTGCCATAATATCATTGGTTGTCTAATTTTATTACATAACCACATACTTCAATGTATAATGAATATTTCTCTTTTCATACACATCTCCAAATTCTCACTCTAAAGTTCCATTTAAAGACATTTTTCAAAACAGTGTAGTTTTGGACTTACTTAACTTCAAAGATGCATAACTTTTATTGCATACATCCAAATCCTTTCAATCGAAAGTCATACACTTCATTTATATGTCTATTTTATAATCTCAAAAATTATTTGAATTGATAATCACAATAATCTCTTCAATTAGCCACAAACACTGACTATGCTAATTTATAGCACATTTATCAACTTTCATGCAAAAATTCATATCTTAATGAGCATACATCCAATTGATCTCATCCCATCACCATTTTAAAATCTAAGGTATTTACTATTATAACTATTTTTAGTTTGGAAAAATACCCTCAACTGATTGGTCAATTTCTTTCTCAAAGTCATCTATGACTTATTATCATTTAATTATATAAAATATGATTATTAGGGTTAATCCTTAATCTGGATCATCACAACTATGCATCACTTCAGTCAATATAAACTTTCATTACTTTTGGAAAAGATGATAATGACATACTTTTTTTCTAGACTTTTTATTTCAATTTTTCCTAATAGTTAAGTTTTAAGCATAAACATTAAAATTCCTTAGAAAAGATAAGCGGATATGATAACTCTAAAGTATACTACAACAATAGCCTTACTATTATGATAACTCTAAAAAAAATAACTAAAACTAACGAAAAGGATATAAAGAGTTAGGTTGCCTCCCAATAGCGCTTGTTTTAAAGTCAACAGTCCGACAACTTCCTGTTTTCTTTTTAGCTTGGATCTCGCAAAATAGCGGAAGTTTCTCCTTATCCAATATGTTTTCATATAAAGAATTGTCTTCTCCTACATTATTTTATTTTCATCATCTGCCAATGTAGATATTCTTCGAAATTTATTGTTCCTTTCTTCAGTAATCATAGAATCTTGAACATCTATAGTTGAGCATTCTTTAATGTCATCGTGGAACTTCGTAGCTTTTAGTACATTAAAGGTGACTTCTCTATGGGCTTATCTCTTTTAAAAAAATTGAAAGTGTTTTTCCTTCTTTATCGAACCTTATCTTTCTTCAAACTTATTTTTAAAAGTAAAATTAAGATGTCTCCTTCGTCCCAAGATCTCAACCGCTACTAACTTCTTATCTATCTCCTTCTTAACAAGCTTATCTCTCATATCCCTTCAAATTCTCTATGTTAAAATCTCTTTTTTTCTTAACAATCTTTAACTTTATCTGTATTTGAATATTCTTCTTAAGATAACTCTATATTAAACAAGATTTCACATATGATTTTATCTTAAAAATTAATAAAATATATTTATATAAGAAAAACATAAAGATGTAGCATTCTATAGCATTGCATAGTAAAAACAAGATTTTTATTTTATTAATCCACTGAATTCAAGTAATATATATATAATAACTCTTTTTAAAGAATTATCATAAATCAGATCATTAACTTAGAATAATGTATTACCACAATGTCTAAGTAAATATTGATATAACATTAGTTCATATCTTATATATATAAGGGAAAATGACAATTCAGCCATCATACTTTAAAATCAATAACAAGTCAACCACTAAACTATTTTTGCTAACCAATTAACCACTGAACTATGAAAAAAAGTCACCGCAAACATCACTTTCATATTTACTGTTAAACGTATTAATTTCGTTCCACGGTAGATCGAACATGTATTGATTTCAATCCGCTGCGGAATGATATTTTAAAAAATAATGTTATAATATCAACGTTCTGCCGCAGATTGATCATGATCTGCCACGGATAATCTTGCATCTTCCTAGAGAAAAGGTGAATCTATGCAGATCAATAATTCCATCCATTTTCAATGGTTTTGGATGGTTGAGGACTCATTTTCCATCGTCTTGTCGCGATGCAGAGGTAGGAAACATCTGTACAGTCATTCGGTGCTTACAAGAGCAAATTCAGGTAGGAAAAAATGAGATCGTTTACTCGAAAACTTTGGAAGGTCATAACTTTGTGCTTAGTTGACCGATTAGGATGAATTTTTTTTTTAATTTTGCAGAACTTTTCAAGAAATAGAAAATTTTTGTGAAAGATATGCAATCTCAGCATATATAATAATATGTTCACCTCCGCTCTTCTCTCCCATTTGCCCAGATTTTGCAACATCTTACTTTGCCATGAAAATGCTATCTGCAGACACCATGTGTAATGACCTAGTTTTCCTTACTTTTAAAAATACGTTAAATTTAAAACTTTTTCTTTTCTTTTATAAAAACAGCGAAAATCTTTATTAAAACTTTTTAAGTTGAAATTAGAGTTCTTTTCTTAAAATCTGATCATTAAAAGCTTTTACTTAAAACTCGTTACTTAAATCTTTATTAACAGAAAAAAACTTTATTTATAAAATCAATTTTCTTTAAAACATAGCGGAAGCATAAATAATTTATTAAAGGTTAATGAATAAACCGTTTATGTTATATTTACAAAACTCATTTCCCTTTTCAATTTCATTAGCCTAGCCAGCCACAAGACCCGCCCGTGCAAATCCTTCATTAGCTGCTTCTTAATCTGTTCATCATTTTCTCTCGTGCTTGTACCTACATCACAAGTCATAAACTATGAGCCTAACGCTCAGTAAGTGATAGAACTTAAATGCTAGATGCACATGTTGTGCCATTTTTAAATCGTATGATGTTTCTCTTTTCATTTTTTTTCTTTTATATTTTATCTTTTCACAATTTCATACTTTCTTTTTGTTTTTGTTTCTATTCCTTTTACTGTATCCATTTCGATATCCATGATTGTACACATTTTTGTATCCGTTCCCATGTATGTTTCTGTATCCATATCCATATTTGTATCTATATCCATTTTTATTTCTGAAAAACATGTTTCTGTTTTTGTTTCTGTTCCCATTTCCATTTCGGTATCTGTGCTCATACCGTTTCTGTATCCATTTCCCTTTTTGTTCCCGTATCCGTATCTGTTTCTCTTTTCCTGTTCCTTACTTTACTTATCTTGTCTTTCCTTTTTTTTTTTTTTTTCTTTTGTCCCTGTGTCAGGCTCGACCTACTAAACCATAGAAACCTTTATCTTTTCTTTATCTTTTGTTCATGTGTCGGGCTTGACCTACCTGACCACAAGAACCTTTATCTTTTATTGCTTAGGTTGCCGAGCATTACTTATTCGGACCAACCTCTTTTCTTTATCTTTCTTAATCATTCATTTGTACTTCTTTTCGTTTTCCATTTCCTTTTCAAAACCGTACATGAAAACCATTTTCGTAATCTTTGAAAAACGTTATGCATGATACTCGTGAATGCATACAATTTCTAACAAATAATAAGAGAATATAAATAAACACCCAATCACAGATGATGCTTCATAAAATGGTAGACATGCTATAAAACGATAGACAGGCTATAAAAACTGTAGACATGTTTAGAAAGCGGTAGACATGATATTAAAACTATAGACATGCTCGTAAAGCTGTAGACGTGCTATTAAAACAGTAGACATGCTCAATATCAAATAAAGCAGTAAACAGTCAAACGTGCATATCCTATTCTTGCGATCTAGAGCCTGAAGGCCAAATAACACACATATCATTTACCTCGTTTTCTTAAAACGCTCAATGCTTAAAAGTTATCTTTTCTTCTCTTTTAGTACCTTCACAATTAAAAACATTTATTCATTAATATTTGCCAATTAAGAACCCCAACTTTAATACCATCCTTCCACATTCATTTCATGACAAAATATCTTAATCCTTAACAGTTCTTATCATTTATAACTTAACGACATAAATATCCTAAAATAATATAATAGGCTTCACAACAC
>JAJTVF010002982.1:837-13739 GCA_022433065.1 Begonia loranthoides | reverse complement strand
TAGCTCGCTTCTTCAAGTGGGTTTGGATGGAGTCTTGCATACCCATATCCCTTCAACTCTATTGATCCCCATTAAGTCCACTTTCAATTTGTTGTAGACATCGTTGCTCTTCTCTTCGATTCTTGGCTCCTCATCTGAGACGGTATCCCGTAATGCTCAACAATTCTCTAAATGAGGTAGTTAAATGGCAGACAGGCCAGGTTGTTGAAGACCTCGTACATGTGACTCAAAATCACATAGCTAGTGTTCACTTTTTTTTTCTGTTGAACACCTTCTCTAGCATATAGAGATCCATGCAGCTAACATGGTCTTGAAGTACATCTTGACGCAAAATGGTGTGCGTTATGATCGTGTAGATCACTTGGGTTTTGGTGTTCAAGTCATTAGACTTTGGCTTCTTGAACATAGCGATATGGGGATCACTGTAACACTCAAACTTTTTAAGTGGAACAATTATCAGGGTATTACCAAGAACATACTCGTTAGATTATATATTATGGAAATTAACGTAATTAAAATAAAATAAATATTAATTAAATGAAATTATAATATATTTGATTAATTGGGATATATTAAATTAATGTAATAGATTAAATAAATTAAGATGTAAATATAATTAAGAGAAGATTTATTAATATTAATTGAAGAAATAAAAAATTAAAAAAGAGAAAGAATTATGGGGAGAATAGTGGGTGAACCAGTTCACTAAGTGAACCGGTTTGATGAAGGCCAAAGGAATGGCTTTCGGCCATTCTTTGCAGGGAGAGAAGAGGACCGAGAGGGAGAGAAATGAAGGAGGAAGAAGAGACCAAGAGAGAGAGGGAGCTAATGAGAGAGAGAACGGGGGAGAGGGCGATGCTGTCCAGCATGTGGCATGCTGTTGTTGGCGTTGCGGGTTGCGATTCGCCGCGAGCTCGAGGGGTGATGTCATGGTTTGTGGTTAGGGCTCACGAATTGGGCCTCCCACGGTTCGTGTTCTCCGGCTTCGGCGAGGTTTTGTTGAGGTAAGCTTGGTCCATTTTCCTCCTCCTTTGATTCGATTATTCGGGTGTTGGTAGGGACGCTCGGTGGTTTGTAATCGGTAGGGAAGATTCTTGTAGGGCTGGGGGAGTGGCGGTTTGGGCTGGACTGACCGAAGGCCTATGGTCCAGCTGCGACTTGGTCCACACAATTCTCCTTCCAACTGTGAGGCTGCCGACACAAGATGGGGAGAAAATTCAACGGGGTTGGTTGACGAATTGAGTAAATGGTTGATAAATTTAAGAGGCTGTCGGGCAGAGAAGGAGAAGATTAAATGGCAGGAAGCTTATCTTCTCTGGAAAACGTTGAGGTCGAGAAAAAATTGGAGGCCGTGAGGTGAAGCTCCTAGACTGCTCTCGGTGTACTTTGGAGTCTAATATTCTGCCTCCCTTTTTGTGATTTTATTATCTTAAGTGAAATTATATTGAGGTAGACGAAGAATGTTGGATTGGTACTGTGATTCATGCTCTCAGTGATTTAGTTTCGTATCTCCTCTTGTTTTCTGTTGGATGAGTTGGAAAAGATAATATGTTCTGTTTTGTGAGATTAAAACTTGGACCAATATTCTGTAAAGGTTGCTCCTTTGGTTATGGATTTCTGAATTAGTTATTAATGGAATAAACTGTTAGCTTGCAACTCCATTAAGATTGATATTCTGAATGGATTTTGATGTTGAATATGTAATAAACGCACTATTCAGATTGGTTGGTTATGTTGCTGGAAATGGAAACTGTTGGTCTTGGAATGCTTTGGTTATAATGATAAGGATTGGATCAATGCTCCGTTAAGACGTAGATGTATTGTTTTTGATGATCTGTGAGCCTTTCTAGTAATTAAGGATAGGAAAATTTATAAGTCGTGATTATTAGTGATAAATATTATTAATTTATGAAGGTATCGAAAGGAGAAGAAAAAGGTAACAGTTAAGCGTCGACGCGCGATAAAGTTCGAGGTAAGGAAATAGGGGTGTTTTGGCCAAAGGAGGTCATACACCACAAGTAGAGTGCGTGTGTTTAGTGTTTAATTCCCTAAAATGCTTACTGCTAGTTGTTAATTTGTTGGTTTTTAGATGATAGTTCCTTGAATGACTTTCTACTGTTATTTCCTGTTTGTTAATGTTCTGTGTTTGATAACTCTGTGATTGGATACCTGTTATAGTTCCTTTATTGTTAGAGATAATGTTGTGAAGAATGCTTAGTAAATGAGGAATGAGCTAATGAATGATAGATGAGCTAAGCGTTTTATGTTATGTAGTTATCATTTTATTTCCTTACGCATTTATTCTCTGCTGCCCTTTTTCCTCTGCACATTAATATTAAGCATGTTTGATTTTCTAGTAAGCATGTAATCATCTCTAGAGCTTATTAATCAATTGAGCAAGTTAATTGACTAAGCATGTTTAATCTCTTTGAGTATGTTCAAATAATTTGAATACAAAAGCATGTCTAATCGTTTATTTCTTGAGCATGTAAATTAATTAAGGTAACCATCTACAATGATAGTCGAAAGCCTTAGTTGATCACCTAGGTTAAGCCATGTAATTGTGATTAGCATGAAATTAGTAGGTTTAATTTCATTAGCATGTTTAACTCAATTAGCAGCATGTTAATGTGAAGCATGTTAATCATAATTAGTAAGCATGTTAATTAGTGAGTATGTTAAATTACTAAGCATGTAAATTTACTAGGCTAACCAATTAGAATGTTAATCATTTAGCATGTAAATTGGTTAGCGTAATTAACTAAACCGAGCATGTAATCAAGATTGGATGAAAACATGTAACCTACCTCGAATAACAAACTAGAATAATCACATAGAATAATGAATGTAGGAATATAGAAAGCATATAAATGACTAGGAAGCATGTAAAATGATTAGGAAATAAATTAGGATATTATAGCGTGTTTTGAATTCTCTTTCGGTGTTTCACTGTTTACATATCCATATTATAGATGTCTGTTGTGTGTGCTTTCCCTTTCTGTTATACGTTTCTATGCGCAATTTCAATTTCAGTTGCTTTCAATTACTTTCATAATCGATGCTTTACTTTAATAAAGAGTAGAATAATAAAGAAGATGAAAAGGGAATCAATGAAACATGAATGAGTTAAGGGTCTCAAAGATGAAAAGAGATGGAAGTAAATGTGAATGAGTTAAGGGTTTCATTGGCTAAGTGAATGAATGCTTTGGTTATTGTTTTATTGCTTACGATCTTGATTTCGATTACATGTTCTTAGTATGTTATTTTCTGCTAAACCAAAGTATGATTAGTTAAGTAGGATAAAAGCATGTAATTAAGATAGAAGCATGTTAAATTAAGTGGATAACTGATTAGAATAATTGCTTAGGAAGATAAACGTAGGAAGCATGTAAATGGACTAAGAAGTTAACTAGGCTAAAGAACTAAAGAACTAGAATAATTATCTTATCTTCCTGAGCATGTTTAGTTTATTGTTAAAACGCTGTTTTAATTTAATGTTGTACTTTTTTTTTTGTTGTGCGCAGTTCTTTCCTTTTATTGTACGCTTTACTTTCCTTATATGCGCTTTCAATTACAGTGCTTTCATTTCAACGTACACTTCAATTTCTGTAAATGTTATGCTATGAAGCATCATGTATCATGTTAGGATGAGAATGTATGGTCACGCATCATGCTAATAGAAAGGAATAGGATGCATGCATTGAGTGAGGAAAATGTTAAAAGAACGAAAAAATGAATGATAGAATAATAGGGTGGACGAGCCTAGTCTGGCAGCTAGTATGCGCACAGAAGACTATTTTGTTGTCTAGCATCTAGTATGCACACAAGAGACTAGTTGCTAGCCTGACAGCTAGTATGTACATAGGAGACTAGTTATAGTCTGACACCAATTATGCACACAGGAGGCTAGTTGTAGTCTGGCATCAAGTATGCACACAGGAGACTAGCTCGACGAATGACTAAGCAATGATAAATGAACGAATGAACGAAAGTAAAGTAAAGAATGAACGAATAAATGAAAGTAAAGTAAAGAATGAACGAATGACGTAATGAAATGATTGGTTTGAGTAGCCCCCATTCCAAAAAGAACTAAAGAGAGTCATAAGCATAATTGCATTTACCCTTTTTCCTTACTAAGCCTTTGGGCTTATAGTTACTTGTAGTGTAGGTGTAGGTACGTGTATGTGAAAAAGAACACACAGACTCAGGAGTAATTGCGAAAGACAACAATAAGATAATAAAGCAGGGATGAAGGATTTGCACGTGCGAGACTCGTGGCTGGCTAACCTTAAAGGAAATGAGTAAACAGTTATAACTAAATGGTTTAATTGTCAGTTTCATTTATTAAATGCAATATTTCAAATGTTTAGTATTTCTTCCTTAAACTATTTATTTACGCTTTGCAATCCTTTAACAAAAAAAAATATTTTTGAACGCTTCTGTATTTTATTAATTGGCTTTCATAACAAGTTTAACGAAAGGTCAGTAGCGATCCGGTTTAGTGTCACACTCTGATATTTGTTTTTTTAAAAGAGGTTTCAAAGGCCTTAGCAAAATTTCAAATTTTAACGCATTTTAAAGGAATTACGAAAATTCGGATCGTTACAATAACAGTGCAACAATTGAAGCACTGCCAGACCTTCTCCTCATCTAATGAAAGATGACTCCCAAGACACGTGGTAATAGTGCTCGCATGGTTACTCCGTCAAACATCCAAGTAGCAAGTTATTATCTTTGGGTGTCATTCTCAACTCCTGTCCAAACATGTAAGTCTGAACCTCTAATGGTTTGATAGACAGTTCCAAATTGGCATAAAAGAGTTTGACAATCCGTTCACAAAAACTACCACCCAATCTGTACAACCTCGCTAAGCCAGCCCCCTCAAACAATTCTTCAATTTCAAATTCAGCCATTGACTCAAAATCTACTCTTCTAGATACAATAATTGAACGTTGTTTAACATTGGCATCATACCATTCGTTTGTTTCGGTTGTCTTGAAGAGTGGGGAATGGAAGCTCTCTATAATAGGTTGGAAACAGACCATTGCACCTGCTACTGGTTGTTGACGAGGTTGAGGTTTAGGTTGTGTTTCAACCTCGACTTGGGTAGCAGGGGCAACTGCGGCTGCTCCATCTTGATCTGCAGCTGCTGCACCTTCAATCGTAGGTGCTCCACCTTCAAATGTGGCGGGTACATTACATTGCAATTGGCTGACAATGAACTCGATTGCAAGCTGCCTTCAATCAATGGCCGAGTTCGTCGTTCTTGCCTGTAGTTGGTGCTAAGGGTGCGACAGACCACTATTTCACTTGAGAGTCAATTTCTTTGCCCTATAATCCATTGGAATAAATGAAATAGTGAAAAACGAAGCTCTGAGAATATGAATGTTTGCCGAGGATTTTGTGGTTGACGATGAACTCACCGAAGTGCACAGTCCATTCTTATATACTAAGGCACATGAATGCAGAACATCGCATGACATCCTGCGGCAGAACATGGTCATTTTGCGGCAGAAAGTTGATGTTCTGCGGCGGAAAGTTGATGTTCTGCGGCGGAAAGTTGTCATTACACGACAGAACGTTGTAAATTTTAATTAATATTGACGTTCTACGGTGAAACATCAATTCTAGAACATTAATTTTTAAATTTTTGTTCCTCGGCAAAACATGTACTGTTTAGCCAAGGAACGAAATTAATACGTTTAACGGCAAACGTGACAATGATGTTTGTTGCAACTATTTTCCATAGTTTAGTGGTTAAGTTGTTAGCGAAAATACTTTAATAGTTGACTTGTCATTGATCACAAAGTATGATGAGTTGATTTGTTAATTTCCTCTTTAAATTAAAACATTTATCATCAAAATAATTAAATCTAATGACTGTTACGCTAACAAAAGATTTATGACTCGTAATTAAAATCCTCATTTCTTTAAATCTTCACCAACAAATCAACTTTGCTTCAACAATGCTTTAGTTTCGCCTATGAAAATTCATCTTCAACTGCATTATCAATTGTTTCTATCTTCATGTTCCTTAATAAATCCATCATTACCTACATCACAAAGTTCAAACTATGAGTCTAACGCTCAGTAAGAGATGCACAATATAATATGAGCAAACAATGCACTTTCGTAAAAACTTGTCTTTTTTATTTATTTATTTCTTTATTTTATTTTCTTTCTTTTAACGACCTTGCAACATTTGTCGAGATTCTTAAGGGAAGAGTAGGCACTACTATACGAAACACACCACTGAGTCTCATGAACTTCAACGAGACAGTCCCCCTTATCGGGACCTCATTTAGTGTTGTGCACTCAATGCACAACCACCTAGTGAACTTTTGTCAAGCCTCAACATAACTAGTCTAATTTGCTTATCCCCCATAGGACGAACTTTTGGGATAACATTTCCTCAACCATTCGCATCTTAAATTCTATTTTTATCTTTCTTACATAAAAAATATATGCATACAAACCATTTTCGTTCTTTTCTTGAAAAACATGATACATGGAATATGCATGATACACGATAGTAATCTAACATGCATGAACATAATAGTAAACATATCATAGATCAACGTCTCAATATGAATAGTAACCAAACAATAATCATATCCTCGATCAACAGTTCGTAGGCATCACATCATAATATCATCAAAACATATCTTCGATCAACAACCAATACAAGTCATATCCTCAAATAATATCATAACTTGAACAGTAACCCAGTAAACAATATACATGCATCATATCCTCAAACAATAGCTCGTAGCATCATAGAAAAACATCAAAACTCTACCTTATTCGAGCAATTTGTGATGCAGCCAAAGGCCAAAGACATACAAAACATCTCTTACCCAAAGTTCTTTAATGAAAGTCTGACAGTTCCTAACACTTCCCATACGCTAACATTTTCTTTAAATAAACAAAGAGTTAGCTAAAAACAAAAACCCTAAACATTACTCACAGTCAAACATAGCTTTGAAAATCTAAACAGTGCAGAACCTACCTTGAGAAACTTCAAGGTCTCACCCGAGAGCTTGAGAGAAAACTTCTCTCGTCCATGGGGTTCTCGGGTGCTTGGGGTTTACACTCAAACCCTAATATTTATAGAAATAAAACTAGGAAAGCTTTGCGATATAAAATCCCACAAAATTTTTTCCTAAATAGTCTAAGGGTCAACCCATAGCTCACAAGTAATTTGGAAAATTGACTTATGTAAACTTGCCCGAGCTATAGCAAGCGCGCGAACTGCTGCGACAGACATGCACAACAACCCACTGGACCAATGGCCAACAACCACGTCAACCCTTCAACTTACATTCGCGGTCGCCAAAGCAACCGTGGATGTGATCACTTCTGCGGCAGCTAGCGCTCCTGTTGAAACACCAATCCGCAAGTTCAACCACCACTCACCGACTACCACGTGTTCTAATCAATTGCTAAAAACCTACTCGCGAACGTTAACGCTCTCACGAACACTAACGTCACCACGAATTCTTTAAATCCAATGACGACGTTTCACTTCGTCCAAGACCTGCTACAGACACTAACCTACCCATGGAACCAAACGCTTCCACTCTAGTGCTAATAATTGAGACTCACTGATCCAAACAACGTCGTTCTCATCACTTAGAACACTGTCACGAACACAAATGCAACCACGGACATTCCTCGCCAGTAAAAAACTGAGCTCTCTATCCATTTTGCGATCGATCACCTACAGTAAACTAATTGACCGCTGTATCGTTGTTTTGCCTCTAGAGCAGCACTATTTTTTTATGGCTGGTCAACCACCTTCAAATTGGTTGACTGCCTCCACTGAATTTTATTAAACTGGTTAACCACCTCAGTTCTTTAGTCAACCTTGTAATGACCCGAATTCTTACTTATCTTAAAAACTCGTCGAAAAACTCTTGTGTTAATTAAAACTTGAAGAAATGCCATTTAGAAATCATTTGACATTTAAAATCAGAGTGTCGAGAAAATTCGAATGTTACCAACTTACTAAAAACTACTGGTTCAATTCAAAAAACAACTATTTTTAATAAGATAAGCGGAAACGTAAATTTTTGAAGTGTCACAAAACAATGCCAGATAAAAATCCTGAATCTGAATAAGTGTTCCAACTAGGGTTAAAAAGGGAAAATTAATGTTTACAAACCATGTTTGACATTAAACCCTTTTCAAATCCACTTCTTCTTCTTTGATTTGATGCCGTACTACTACTCTGCCTGCGTTTCCTCCGGATATGCCGCAGGCTCCATCGAAATGGCCTATTCTACAGCTCCTGGCATAACTACTTTATTACCTACACCACAAGTAAGAACGTGAGCTTTCGCCCAATAAGGAGATAGGTGAAAACAATTATGCACATCTGTCATTAGTTCTGCCTGGAGTGGGGGCCTCCAAAACTAATTTTTTCATTACGTTCATTCTTCGTTCGTTCTGTGCTTATACATTGAGCTGGAGATTGAAGGGTTCTTAGGGGATGGAATAGTTGACCGAACCTGACCCTTTACTTGCAGCTAGTTCCCCTTTCCCATCAAGATTGGGGGCTTCGCCTAACTGCGGACTAGTTCCGCTACCCATCCGCCCTCCAACTCCCTTTTTTGTCCCCTTTTCTGGCGTATTCCGTCTTCAAGGGTCCTACCCATCTGACGTGTCCCGCCTTCAGGGTTTCTTCCCTTCCGGCATGTCTCACTGGAGGGTTTCTTCTGTGATAGTCGTGTCTCGCCCCATCCCGAACATTCTTGTTATTTAGCATTTTCCTCACTCATGCATGTGGGTACCACCCTGAGGGGTACCCTTACTTGATTTCTATTATTGTGAATACAACCTAACACTTCTAAGTTGAATAGCACATACATGAAAGTAAGGAAAAACACTTCAGTGGAATTCACAATAATAAACAGAACGAGTAATAGCGCGTGCTCATATGGAACAACAACGAAAGAAAAACAAACAACATAGAATTACAAGTGGAACTAGACATGCTATTAATGACTAAAACGAGGCAGTAGCGATACACTTTAATTGAATATAACAGGGAAATTGTATTTGACTAAGCATACTCTAATTGAATGTAATAGCGGTAATCATAAATGACTAAGCATGCTTAAATAGAATATAATAGTGGAAATCGTAATTGACTAAGCATGCTTTAATTGAGTATAAAAGCGAAAAACATAAATGACTAAGCATGTTTCTATCGAATATAATAGCAGAAAATCGTAAATGACTAAGCATGCTTCAATCGAATTTTAAGGCTACAACTCATGCTTATTATCAATTAGAACAACAGCAATTTAAACCATCTGACATACGTTTTAATCAACTATATTAGCAGAAAGATTGAACGTTTCACATGCTTTTAAATCAACTATAACAGTAGTGAGTACGATCAGATGAAACAACGAACTATGTTCTTCAAAAACTAAGATGAACTGACAGAACTTGAACATGAGCATGCTTTCATTCGACTAGTGTGGCGAGATTCAACGACTCAAAACAACAGTGCAACATACTTCTATATCAAGATAAATCGACAGTGTTCAGCAAGAAACCATGATATCATACAACAAAACATGCTTTATACCTCCGAACAAAACATAGCGGCAAATCGTAAATCGGAACATAACAGCGAAGATATATTTCTAAATGACTGAAATGAAAACAGCAATACATGGAAACTAATCATTCTTTCATTTGACCAAAGCAGCAATGAATAACAGATCAAAACTTACGATAGTTCATGCTCCGATAATGTATGACAGCAACGATAATGAAAAACAGGACAGTCAAACTCGTAAATCAACCATTTGATAGCAAGATTTATCAGTGAAACGGGCAGTGAATCATGCTTCTAAATTTACAATGAACAGCAGTACTTGAAGTAACGAAATGGAAAGATCAGACATGCTCGTTAATGACAAAAAGGAAAGCACAACAATAAACATGCTCGTAGACAAACAATCCAGTAGCAAGGAGTATTAGCAAGACAATAAACGTGCAACTCAATATGCAGATGGCAGTATTCCTAAATGGACTTGACGAAACCATTCTTTATACCCTTGACTGTATCTACAAGTTATGATAGCAACAAAAACACACTCCTATAGCAGGGAATAGAACTACCAAACGTGTTCACAGCAGGGAAGTAAAATCATAACTCAAGCTATTTAGAGACAAGTAGATATAGGTTGAACACTATAACTTTACTCAGATTAATCACTCAAACCATAATAGAAATGAACAATCTTCGGTCCACAAAACAGAGTCTCTATCATCACTAGGAATCCGTTAAGAGCTCATTCATACTTCTCTTCCAATTTAAACATCACTCCTTTGGTCTATTCAAGCTCAACTAGCACTTTCATGTTTATCACAAAGAAAATATGCAACATCTAGCAATGTATCAAGAGGAAAACGTGAGAGTTGTAACATACAGAGAAACCAAGGCAACAAAACATCAGAATTAGACAACGAACAAATTACCCACACATGTATACTTGGGTGTAAGGCCTCCAAATGGCCAAGACAACCCATTCCTTACCTTCACTGGCGTTTCCCCTCTAAGAACAACAGATCTCCTTCCTGCAATAGTCCTCCCATATCACTCTAGCAAGAACAACGGAGAGGAGGAAGAGCCACCAGGAGGAAGGGGTGGAAGCTGAAGAAATGACTCAGCTAGAGGGGACATCTCGTACATCTGGTAGGACAAGGAGCAGGAGACAAGGCTCTGCAGGTCAGGATCGTGGGTTTGAGGGTCGTCGTGCTGCGCTCCTATTGGTTCCCCGTCGTTTTCCCTCTGATTTAATTCTTATCTTGTCGCTGATCTGCTGCGACTTGGATGATATGCGGTTGGCTTAGTTGCGTCCGCATATCGTCCATAAGACCAATTTCCACAGGCAGATCTGAGTCTTCAGAAGGAAACTGGCATCCCCACCTTTACCCGTACCGTTCGCAGTCCAGGTTCAGATGCCATTTGGCGTCCGCATGTATCATCCGCATCGTCTGAAAGTGTCCATAAGGTGGAAAGATTCGATGCGGACTCATCTTGTATTAGTCCGCACCGTCCGCATGTATCATCCAAATGGGTCCAAGAATCGGACAGATTCAAATCGGACGTGTGCTGCTCTCATCTGTGCCATCCGTACCATCATCGTAAAGTCTCCAGACTCAAACAAATTCGATGCGGACGCGTCCTATTTTCGTCCGGAGCTTCATCGTAAAGTCTCCAGACTTTATAGATTTGATGTGAACGCGTCTTGCACTTGTCTGCAACTTCATCCTAACGTTGACAGAGTCACACAAGACGTGAGAACTCGTCTTGCCTTCATCCCCAAGTGCTCGTTCGGACGCCAGACCTCATCCGCGTGGCGTGCGAAGTCACCTGACCTTCACTCCTTTGCATTTTTTACTAAGTTTTTATTCGAATCCTATTTCCACATATTATAATCACAACTTAACATGTACCGGAACGATATAAATATATATATTATGCCAATACTTTCCTCCAAAGTTGATTACATCGTTTTAAAAAGAAGAAATTGGGATCGAGTTGTTACAAACCTCTTCTCTGAGTTTTACCTAATTTCAATCTTGTAAGTCTTAATAATCAAACTATAGACAACATGGACTTAGATAAATATATTAGAACATATACATACCCTTGTTAAGGGGTATTTTCAATGAATATCAATATAACTATAAAGATAAAACATTAAGTATAATCACACTATAAAAAACTTATAATTTCAATTAAAACATTCATTCTCAAAATAAATAAGTCTAATGACACTTAGGCTAACATGTTGTTGATCCTTGGACATCTCTGTTGATGATCCTTGATGTTTTTAAGTGAAAAACATGACTACGACATTTGTCTTGACCTTCTTTTCATGGGAAACGTTACTGCGAGGTTTGCGTTGTTTATTTTCCATAGTTTGAGGTTTTAGTTCTCCGCAAAATTTCTTTAAGGTTTGATTTGTTGCTATTTCAAAAATTTGGGATTTGTTTTGTTAATTTTTCTTTTTAATTTTAATAAAACGGCCATTCTTAAATAAAAATACAATACTATGTTTATTTTATATAATACTTTTTCATAACAAGTACGTGCATGGCCGTTAGATTGAGGGATGGATGTCCCTCAATCGAAATGAACGGCCATGATGGATTTAACGTTGAAGGGTCTCATGCAAGGCACCTGCTTTTTTAAAAGGCGTAAACTCCCTTAATTAAGATGGACGTCCCTCGGTCCATAACGGACGTCCCTCGTTCCAAATCGGACTTCCATTGACTTGAGACTATGTCATTCTCCTCGTAACAAATATCCCTGGTCTCACAACGAATGTCCCTCGACTTAACACTATGTCATTCAGGCCAAAACGCACGTCCGTCTTTGGTCGAGAGACATCCGTTTTATGTTTGAGAGACTTATTTGAATACCAAACGACATCGTTTCTCAACTCAATGGATGTCCCCAGTACAAATCTACCTATATAATGAAGAAGGATGGCCTCTGCACCCTAGCTATTGCTGAGAGACATTTCAACTTCCTCCGACCAATTCAAATTTCTGAAATGTCTCCTCACGTTTATAGAAGTAGAAAATAGTGTTGAAGGTCGTTCAATTGATGACGAAGCGTAAAGGGGCTAGCTCTGAGGCCAAAGGTCAATCACGGGGTGATTTTACCTGTCCCCATGTCTACAAAGGCACAACCTGCACTGGTGTTTAGAACGGCATCGTCCAAGGAAAGGTACAACAATGACATTATACATTGTGCTATAATTATATCTAGGAGGGTGGAGTTCAATGCGTTCGCAGACTTTTGAATAGAGAAAATGTTCGAGCACATTGGACTTCCTGGGTTGTGGACGCTTTTTTTTTTTTTTTTTGGG
>JAJTVF010002952.1:0-11292 GCA_022433065.1 Begonia loranthoides | reverse complement strand
GAAGAAACAAAGATTGAAAAATCCAACTTTACGTTCAAGAAATTCGTTCACAACCAAGATCTTCGGAGGGATCTGCTTTTCCGTCAAGCTTCCTCGCTATAAACTCCTTGATAAACATCGATATCCAACACTCAACCTTTTAGAAAAAGACCCAATTTTCGGTTAACCATTGACCCGCGAGGAAAGAACAAAAATAGAGGAATCAACACTCACCAGATGGAACACCATTGCCTTCACTTCGAAGAACCCATGCCGTCGACCACCGGAAAAGATGAGTTTCGCCGGAAGTGGAAGACGAAGAGAGTGGGTTGAGGGAAAGGGAAAGGGGAGGTTTCGAAAGATGAGTGGGGGAGGCATTTGCCCCACTTATTGAAATAGGGGTAACTTCTCCCCTGTTTCCGTAACTTCCAAATGGAGTTGTTTTTAATTTTTTTTTTTATTTGGGCCAACTAGGCCGGGTTTCACATTCTTCTCCACTTAAAGAATTTCGCCCTCAAAATTTAGAACAATCTCAATCGTACCAGTGAATAAGTGAGGATACTTTGCTTTCATTTCTGATTTAATCACCAAAGTAACTTCTCTTCCATTGTAGTTTTTCCACTGTACTTTAACTAACAATTATTCACGATGGTGAAGAAATTTTATTTAAGGACCAATAACTTTATCAATTTCCACCTATATGGAACATCCTTTTGGATAAGCACTTTGATGTAAGAGATCACATATGATGAGTCAGATGCATATTTTCTCAACATAGATATATGAAGAACATTATGAACATAGTTTAACTGCGGAAAGAAATCTTATTGATAAGTCACCTAATTAACACACTTAATAATCCAAAGAGACTCATATGCATATGAGAACTAACTTATCCATCACAACAAAAATAAGCGTTATCGTAACACGGTGGAACTTCTAAACTTACAAAGTCATCACCTTGAAACTTCTAACGAATCAAAACCGTTTAAAAATCATTTCATAATTACTTGAACTTTCTCAATCGTTACATGAAATCAAACAGCAAGTTTACCTGTGCCTTGCCCTCAGTTCATCATAGCATAGTTTGCACCGTCTCCCATAAAGAGTCTTATAGGTTTAAATTCCAACAACAATTGGAGAATTTTATTATATTCAGGGTTAGATAACTCACACTATCAGCTCATAAGTCCGAAACTTTAACCATCTCTTTGTTGGGAATCACATATCACTCAAGTTTAAGCCAGCTCAAATATCTCTCAAGAGCTAAATTTAATCTATACATTTAGGTCTTAATCAGCCATCATACTGAAAGAAAGAGTAAGATCCATTTTACTTGACCAAGAGTAATAGTGATCCATCTTTACTGAAAATAAAGGAACTTAGAAGAAAGGTCAATCATTTTACGACTATTCAACATCACCATACATCAAAATATCCTCGGTAATTGATTCTTAAAACCAATAGTTGTAATAGTTTCTTTGTTTTTTTTTCCCAAGATAATAGTGTAGTAACCTAGCAAGTTTCAGATTTTCAGCTCCTAATTTGTTAATAAATCAAAATATAATCACACATCATCCGCATTCAACTCCAAATTAGCACACTTACACTTACGTTTCAATGCTTCAAACATTTGATATCATCTGAATAGGTAACACAATTTGATTTAAAACCATTTATTGGTTTATTTGTCAAAATCTAAATTATCAGACTCTATGAGCAAACCAACAGTCACAGCTTCATCAATACTAACCTTTCAACAGTCATGATGTTCATCCCACTTCAGTTTGTCAAAACTGTCTTTAAACTCCTCTTTAAGATCTTATATTTTCCAAATAGGTTGTAGAACTTGAAAATTGTTGCAAAGTTATATACCTCATTTATCGGATCGACACGAGTAATCAAATATTTCTTACGACCCTTTAACATTAGGCATAAAATTAAAGGTTTGAGCTTACTAGCTCAAAATCATAACAGTGACTTAGAATAATTGTACTATAAAACAGGATCAGAACATTTCACATTTCCCACCTATATGCACAGTATGATATTTACTTTAAATAATTCCAAACTCCTAGAATCCAAGAGAGTATCAAATTTCACACTATAAGATAACTCTATTAAGCTTCCAAAGTAAACAAAATAATCTTAGTTAATTTAACTTATGAGTTAGACTCATGTGTTTGACTAACTGAGCTTATAGGTATAAATTCATCTCTTAACTACAACAATCATTTAAATCTAACTATTGATGCATCAACACAGTGTTCATATAGTGAACATGCACATAGTACTGCTAACAACAGTGAAGTAACCAATTTGAATTTCAGTTCCTCAAAAATCGACCAATGATTTTCCTTTGCAACCAAACATAACTTTTTTTTTCATAATGTTACTCAATGATACCAATAATAGACGAAATCTTTATAATTAAATGACATCACAATAACACAAATTCAGGAAAATCTAACTTCTGTGATACACTTAGTGATTCCAATGACATCATAATTGCAATTTAGTTAGAGGTCAATGAGATACTAACTAAGATTCATTATGCCTGAAAATTTTAACTCATCATCCAATAGTTGTATCCAAACACCTTTAGGTTACAACTGATTGTCTATAAAAGTTTACAACCTAAACGTTCCATAAGCTCATCACAAGTATCTCATTACCCAATCACTTAGGGGATATCTAACAAAAATAGTTCACAATGACCCAAAAATCCACTTCCCTATACTTATAACCTTAACATGTTAAACCAACGCCAAAATCTCAACCCAAATGATTCATAATGAGCTAAAAAAGGTTGATCACACGTACATCTCATTAGCAATTTACTGATAATAGTCCAACTTGAAATCATTTATGACAAAACATATTGATCATTTCAATTGATCAATAAGTGCATTCCTTCATTTTAATAGATCCTTAATATTGATTGTCATTTGATCAAGCTTAACAAAACACGAAATGAAAGAAATTGGAAACAACCACTCTGATTTCAAATAGCATTAAAACTAGCATCTCTTATGACAAACTAAACATGTGAAATTTATTCCTCAACAAATCCGTCTGATGCAATCAAATTTTATTCACTTCATCTAAACCATCCAATATGAAACAACGAGAACTAGAGCATTGTTGGGACAAAAGAAATACATAACTCAAGCTCACAATAGAGTGGTAACTTTGATAGATCCTCAAGAAGAACATCAGGACCCAGTCATAACTAACAAAAACTAAATTACGCCAAGTAACTCATAGTCACCGGTAACAAAAAATATACCATCATAATGCTTTAGTTTCCCTATCTCACAAACAAACATTGAATGTGAAAAGAAACATTCTGCGAAGCAACAACTTGCTCACTCACAAATGAAAAGTCGCACCATCTGCTTAACAATTTAGTATGAACTTAAACTCACTTAATTAGTTAAAATTCGAGATTACATCTAATCAAACTATAAGAAAACTAAACATTCACTATTTACTTGTGTCCAAAAATCTTATAGCATTATATTGTATTAAATGTGAAACACTTCATCATCAACTCTTAACGCACTTCATCAAAAGTGAAGATTAAATTTCCTTACCATTAATCTTAAAAAAGATTGTCTTGTCAATCCAATTACAGACATTAAATCATCCAACTACATAAACATGTCTCAAAGACTTTCCTTAAACTCATTCTTTGCATCCATATTGAATTTCATCACTGCATTCCAATCATTTATCATTTTCACTCAAATATTTAACAAAAATTGCTCTAACATTTCAAATAACACCTAAACTTACGATCATAGAACTATGCTTGTAAATATCAAGATAATCTTGGTCCTAAAGTGATTCTCAGCCATACAATTTCATCAGTCGTAATCTAGAATTCTAATGTAATATATCATATTCACAACTAAGCTATATATTCCAAATTCCAAATTATGATCTATCTTCAAATCACCTCACACACTGAACATTGTCTAAATTTTCATTAACCTTACAGCTTGAACCAGAATTAATCATTAAAATTTTCCATCCTTAGCCCAATATGAATTATAGCAAAACAAACCATATGCTCCTCGAACATAATAATGATTTTTAAATCCTTCACTATCAATGAAGCCTTTCAATACAAACTTCGACCAGATAAATTTTTGCTATAGCCGTTCTTCAAGAAATACTCACTTGAACGATTCAAGATCTCAGACCAAATATTTCCAACAACTTAAGCTGAATTTTGAAGCTGATGTTGAAACGCTCCAAATTAAATATATTCAAAACCTTTCTTTAATAGTTTCAGACCAAAATCTACAATTGCAAGATTCCAATTTTTTTTTGACTAACGAATTTCATACAAGACAAAACATATATTAGATTTGGAGAAATTGAGACTCTGGATTTCCATCTGAGATGGGTTATTAAATTTCAACTTCACAGGCCCACACTTATAACCCAGCAGAGTTCGCAGACTCATATGTTCTGAAAAGTTGTTTCTAATCATTTAAAAAGTGCTCCTCATCATCCCTAATTAAATCCTGTCAACTTAAAATTACTCATGTCCAATTAGAGAAATATTTTCATCCACTAATAGATAATCTCGAGATATCTTTCTAGCAACATCTTAACACAATTTGATTTTTGTACTTTGTCCTAAAGTACTGTAATTTCATTTTATGGTATAACACTACAATATTTATTTTCTTAATGTCATTTCTTCAGGATGTCAACCATGCTCTGATACCACTTTTCTGTCACGCCCCAAAGGGGACCCGAGAAAGAATGGGGAATGATCCAGCCCAAAAGAACCTAATCGTCCGACCCTCACTTAAATCCAATATATAGCAGCGGAAGACTTAAAAATTGATTACAATCTAGGCCCCAAAGAAATAGGTCCAGAAGTGACAATAATATAATGTAAATTTAACAAAATCCAAAACTTGGCAGAAATAACATAAATTAAAATTACGGTACAAACCACGCTAAAATATCTCTAGTTTCTTAAACAAAGTAGAAAAATAACTAAATTTGGGGAAACTCCAAATTTTCTTTTTAGGTGGCAACGGAGAACTACTCTGATTGTTTCCTGAAAAATATAGTCATATTTAGGATGAGTCGACAAAACTCAGTAAAGATTTATCTTATATTCAACTTTTATGTCATATAAGATTAATATGATTTTTCGATTAATCATTTCAACAATTCAATATAAAAGAAATGATAACGAATAATAAATTAAAGAATAAAACAAAGGCGATACTCAGGCGATCGCAAATAGCCAAAAAGACCTTGATCAGGTTTAGGGTTTTGCGCCAGGTACAAGGCACATATAGCTGTCTCATTACTCTAGTTAACAATAAAAATAAATAAATATAAAATGAAAGTAAATGAACTGAAAAGTAAATGTAACATGCTCAATTTAAATTTAATATTTACATGTTAAAAATTAAGGTGCGTTAAATATAAAATAATCTCCTACCTCACTTGGCCCAATTGATATCAAGTCCAATAAGAAAGAGCCCAATGGTAGAAAATTCCAATAATTTTTACAGTCTTGAAACCTGACAATAATAATTTATAAAATTTAGGATTTGAATGTTTAAAGGAATTATTGGGCCAAGACTAAAATTAACTCCAACTTATCTAGGGCAGCCCAATGGATTTTAAGGCAGCCCATTAAGTTTTGGGCAGTCCAATTGTCCACTCATGGACCGAATTCATCAGGGCCAACTGAAATGATTCAAGTTGCAACCCCTCTCTACACTAAATCCTTATCAGTAACTCAATGGAGTCGCTGATCGGAAGAGTAGCCGAGGCATGGTTCAAAAATCTCATTCCAACCCTCGACTGTTCTTCCAACACATATATTCATTTACAATTTCACAATCATAGGCGAATTTCCAAAACCAATCACAACAAAATTTGAAATTCAACAAACTCCTGAAGAAAACTTACCGGCGATGGACCTCACAGTCAACTGAGTCTTAACGGAGATGGTCGTCCAAATCGAAAATCAAACTTCAACCTTAGGGAAATCGATGTTCATTAAAATCTGACTTAGAAAGAACTAAAATAAAAAGGGGAAGAAGTTTACCACAACGATGAACAAATCCCCAACTCGCCGGAGATGATTGACAACATCGACACTAAAATCCAATCCTCTAGAGAATGTCCAGATTCATCAGAACCTTTTCAAAATTTCAAAAATTCCAAGGAAGAAACAAAGATTGAAAAATCCAACTTTACGTTCAAGAAATTCGTTCACAACCAAGATCTTCGGAGGGATCTGCTTTTCCGTCAAGCTTCCTCGCTATAAACTCCTTGATAAACATCGATATCCAACACTCAACCTTTTAGAAAAAGACCCAATTTTCGGTTAACCATTGACCCGCGAGGAAAGAACAAAAATAGAGGAATCAACACTCACCAGATGGAACACCATTGCCTTCACTTCGAAGAACCCATGCCGTCGACCACCGGAAAAGATGAGTTTCGCCGGAAGTGGAAGACGAAGAGAGTGGGTTGAGGGAAAGGGAAAGGGGAGGTTTCGAAAGATGAGTGGGGGAGGCATTTGCCCCACTTATTGAAATAGGGGTAACTTCTCCCCTGTTTCCGTAACTTCCAAATGGAGTTGTTTTTAATTTTTTTTTTTATTTGGGCCAACTAGGCCGGGTTTCACATTCTTCTCCACTTAAAGAATTTCGCCCTCAAAATTTAGAACAATCTCAATCGTACCAGTGAATAAGTGAGGATACTTTGCTTTCATTTCTGATTTAATCACCAAAGTAACTTCTCTTCCATTGTAGTTTTTCCACTGTACTTTAACTAACAATTATTCACGATGGTGAAGAAATTTTATTTAAGGACCAATAACTTTATCAATTTCCACCTATATGGAACATCCTTTTGGATAAGCACTTTGATGTAAGAGATCACATATGATGAGTCAGATGCATATTTTCTCAACATAGATATATGAAGAACATTATGAACATAGTTTAACTGCGGAAAGAAATCTTATTGATAAGTCACCTAATTAACACACTTAATAATCCAAAGAGACTCATATGCATATGAGAACTAACTTATCCATCACAACAAAAATAAGCGTTATCGTAACACGGTGGAACTTCTAAACTTACAAAGTCATCACCTTGAAACTTCTAACGAATCAAAACCGTTTAAAAATCATTTCATAATTACTTGAACTTTCTCAATCGTTACATGAAATCAAACAGCAAGTTTACCTGTGCCTTGCCCTCAGTTCATCATAGCATAGTTTGCACCGTCTCCCATAAAGAGTCTTATAGGTTTAAATTCCAACAACAATTGGAGAATTTTATTATATTCAGGGTTAGATAACTCACACTATCAGCTCATAAGTCCGAAACTTTAACCATCTCTTTGTTGGGAATCACATATCACTCAAGTTTAAGCCAGCTCAAATATCTCTCAAGAGCTAAATTTAATCTATACATTTAGGTCTTAATCAGCCATCATACTGAAAGAAAGAGTAAGATCCATTTTACTTGACCAAGAGTAATAGTGATCCATCTTTACTGAAAATAAAGGAACTTAGAAGAAAGGTCAATCATTTTACGACTATTCAACATCACCATACATCAAAATATCCTCGGTAATTGATTCTTAAAACCAATAGTTGTAATAGTTTCTTTGTTTTTTTTTCCCAAGATAATAGTGTAGTAACCTAGCAAGTTTCAGATTTTCAGCTCCTAATTTGTTAATAAATCAAAATATAATCACACATCATCCGCATTCAACTCCAAATTAGCACACTTACACTTACGTTTCAATGCTTCAAACATTTGATATCATCTGAATAGGTAACACAATTTGATTTAAAACCATTTATTGGTTTATTTGTCAAAATCTAAATTATCAGACTCTATGAGCAAACCAACAGTCACAGCTTCATCAATACTAACCTTTCAACAGTCATGATGTTCATCCCACTTCAGTTTGTCAAAACTGTCTTTAAACTCCTCTTTAAGATCTTATATTTTCCAAATAGGTTGTAGAACTTGAAAATTGTTGCAAAGTTATATACCTCATTTATCGGATCGACACGAGTAATCAAATATTTCTTACGACCCTTTAACATTAGGCATAAAATTAAAGGTTTGAGCTTACTAGCTCAAAATCATAACAGTGACTTAGAATAATTGTACTATAAAACAGGATCAGAACATTTCACATTTCCCACCTATATGCACAGTATGATATTTACTTTAAATAATTCCAAACTCCTAGAATCCAAGAGAGT
Source organism: Begonia loranthoides (assembly GCA_022433065.1). Taxonomy (NCBI): domain Eukaryota; kingdom Viridiplantae; phylum Streptophyta; class Magnoliopsida; order Cucurbitales; family Begoniaceae; genus Begonia; species Begonia loranthoides. The sequence continues at coordinate 3,032 of JAJTVF010002952.1, read as the reverse complement.
ATCAAATTTCACACTATAAGATAACTCTATTAAGCTTCCAAAGTAAACAAAATAATCTTAGTTAATTTAACTTATGAGTTAGACTCATGTGTTTGACTAACTGAGCTTATAGGTATAAATTCATCTCTTAACTACAACAATCATTTAAATCTAACTATTGATGCATCAACACAGTGTTCATATAGTGAACATGCACATAGTACTGCTAACAACAGTGAAGTAACCAATTTGAATTTCAGTTCCTCAAAAATCGACCAATGATTTTCCTTTGCAACCAAACATAACTTTTTTTTTCATAATGTTACTCAATGATACCAATAATAGACGAAATCTTTATAATTAAATGACATCACAATAACACAAATTCAGGAAAATCTAACTTCTGTGATACACTTAGTGATTCCAATGACATCATAATTGCAATTTAGTTAGAGGTCAATGAGATACTAACTAAGATTCATTATGCCTGAAAATTTTAACTCATCATCCAATAGTTGTATCCAAACACCTTTAGGTTACAACTGATTGTCTATAAAAGTTTACAACCTAAACGTTCCATAAGCTCATCACAAGTATCTCATTACCCAATCACTTAGGGGATATCTAACAAAAATAGTTCACAATGACCCAAAAATCCACTTCCCTATACTTATAACCTTAACATGTTAAACCAACGCCAAAATCTCAACCCAAATGATTCATAATGAGCTAAAAAAGGTTGATCACACGTACATCTCATTAGCAATTTACTGATAATAGTCCAACTTGAAATCATTTATGACAAAACATATTGATCATTTCAATTGATCAATAAGTGCATTCCTTCATTTTAATAGATCCTTAATATTGATTGTCATTTGATCAAGCTTAACAAAACACGAAATGAAAGAAATTGGAAACAACCACTCTGATTTCAAATAGCATTAAAACTAGCATCTCTTATGACAAACTAAACATGTGAAATTTATTCCTCAACAAATCCGTCTGATGCAATCAAATTTTATTCACTTCATCTAAACCATCCAATATGAAACAACGAGAACTAGAGCATTGTTGGGACAAAAGAAATACATAACTCAAGCTCACAATAGAGTGGTAACTTTGATAGATCCTCAAGAAGAACATCAGGACCCAGTCATAACTAACAAAAACTAAATTACGCCAAGTAACTCATAGTCACCGGTAACAAAAAATATACCATCATAATGCTTTAGTTTCCCTATCTCACAAACAAACATTGAATGTGAAAAGAAACATTCTGCGAAGCAACAACTTGCTCACTCACAAATGAAAAGTCGCACCATCTGCTTAACAATTTAGTATGAACTTAAACTCACTTAATTAGTTAAAATTCGAGATTACATCTAATCAAACTATAAGAAAACTAAACATTCACTATTTACTTGTGTCCAAAAATCTTATAGCATTATATTGTATTAAATGTGAAACACTTCATCATCAACTCTTAACGCACTTCATCAAAAGTGAAGATTAAATTTCCTTACCATTAATCTTAAAAAAGATTGTCTTGTCAATCCAATTACAGACATTAAATCATCCAACTACATAAACATGTCTCAAAGACTTTCCTTAAACTCATTCTTTGCATCCATATTGAATTTCATCACTGCATTCCAATCATTTATCATTTTCACTCAAATATTTAACAAAAATTGCTCTAACATTTCAAATAACACCTAAACTTACGATCATAGAACTATGCTTGTAAATATCAAGATAATCTTGGTCCTAAAGTGATTCTCAGCCATACAATTTCATCAGTCGTAATCTAGAATTCTAATGTAATATATCATATTCACAACTAAGCTATATATTCCAAATTCCAAATTATGATCTATCTTCAAATCACCTCACACACTGAACATTGTCTAAATTTTCATTAACCTTACAGCTTGAACCAGAATTAATCATTAAAATTTTCCATCCTTAGCCCAATATGAATTATAGCAAAACAAACCATATGCTCCTCGAACATAATAATGATTTTTAAATCCTTCACTATCAATGAAGCCTTTCAATACAAACTTCGACCAGATAAATTTTTGCTATAGCCGTTCTTCAAGAAATACTCACTTGAACGATTCAAGATCTCAGACCAAATATTTCCAACAACTTAAGCTGAATTTTGAAGCTGATGTTGAAACGCTCCAAATTAAATATATTCAAAACCTTTCTTTAATAGTTTCAGACCAAAATCTACAATTGCAAGATTCCAATTTTTTTTTGACTAACGAATTTCATACAAGACAAAACATATATTAGATTTGGAGAAATTGAGACTCTGGATTTCCATCTGAGATGGGTTATTAAATTTCAACTTCACAGGCCCACACTTATAACCCAGCAGAGTTCGCAGACTCATATGTTCTGAAAAGTTGTTTCTAATCATTTAAAAAGTGCTCCTCATCATCCCTAATTAAATCCTGTCAACTTAAAATTACTCATGTCCAATTAGAGAAATATTTTCATCCACTAATAGATAATCTCGAGATATCTTTCTAGCAACATCTTAACACAATTTGATTTTTGTACTTTGTCCTAAAGTACTGTAATTTCATTTTATGGTATAACACTACAATATTTATTTTCTTAATGTCATTTCTTCAGGATGTCAACCATGCTCTGATACCACTTTTCTGTCACGCCCCAAAGGGGACCCGAGAAAGAATGGGGAATGATCCAGCCCAAAAGAACCTAATCGTCCGACCCTCACTTAAATCCAATATATAGCAGCGGAAGACTTAAAAATTGATTACAATCTAGGCCCCAAAGAAATAGGTCCAGAAGTGACAATAATATAATGTAAATTTAACAAAATCCAAAACTTGGCAGAAATAACATAAATTAAAATTACGGTACAAACCACGCTAAAATATCTCTAGTTTCTTAAACAAAGTAGAAAAATAACTAAATTTGGGGAAACTCCAAATTTTCTTTTTAGGTGGCAACGGAGAACTACTCTGATTGTTTCCTGAAAAATATAGTCATATTTAGGATGAGTCGACAAAACT
>JAJTVF010002938.1:0-10107 GCA_022433065.1 Begonia loranthoides | reverse complement strand
AGACCAAATTCCTTAGGCCAAATTGTGGCCTCGGGCGAGAAATGGCATCCCCATTCTCGTCCATACCGTCTGAATTGACATTCGGACGCCATTTGGCGTGTGCCATTGTCAGTATGCATCGTTTGAAAGTGTCCAAGAATTCGACAGATTCAATTCGGACGATGCCTTCTCTCATCCTCCATCGTCCGCTAGCATCCGAAAGTCTCCAAACTTGGACAGGTTCGATGCAGACTCTTCCTGTCCTCGTCCGTACTATTCGTACCCTCGTCCAAATGTGTCCTGAGGTGTACAAATTCGATGCAGACGCAGCATTCGTCGTCCGCATGGTCTGGGACTTTGTCCGAAAGTCCATTGTACAGTGAATTCAAGACGTGAAGCTGTGTCCTGATTTGTCCTAAACCTAATTGATGGCGTGGCCAAGCACTTGCAGACGACACTTCTTTATTCGCAAGTCGTCCGCATGTGTCCGAAACTCTATAATCCCCACTTTTCTCTATCTTTTCCAACTTAACTTCCACCCCACAATATTTTTTCCATAAATACAGGTCACAAAGTGACACATATAGATACGCGATGTAATATCATCATAACTCCAACACTTCGATTATGTCACATATAGGGAAAAAACGTAACGGGATCACTCCTAGTCTTAACGCTTCGAACGCCCTCGATAATACCCCGATAATTATTCAACTTAAGAAAAATATCGGGTGTTACATAGTTAATAGTTGTTAATCACTTTCTTGAATGATATCGACATAAGCATGATGATTAAGTAACTAGTTAACGATAACTAAAATGTGTTAGGACAACTAGATTAGGATAACTAACGCTAGCACACTTAACCAATTAGCATGATCAATTAACTAACACTCGCATGTAAATCAGAAACTAGTACGTCTAAAATCAACCAATGTTAGCATGCCTAATCAGTAGGATTAATTAGTTAGCATGTTCAACTTAGCTCGCTGTTCAATTAATTAACGAACACAATGTTAGCATGTTAATCGACTAATGCATGTCATATTAATTAATTAGCATATTTGATTAATAATGAATCAACTGGCATGCTTAATTAGCTAAATAACATGTTTAAGTAGCATGTGTAATCCCAGTAAAAGCCTGTTAATTAACCAGGGTAATTAATTGGAAATAAATTAGATTCGAGCATGTTGAACTAGTTGGGTAATGAATAATCAATCCTTGAGCATGTTTAGTAATTGGTATGTTTAACAAGTTGAGCATGTTTGCACGTTAATCAACTCAAGCATGTTAATTATAACTTAAGTGTGTTAATCGACTTAAGCATGTAATTAGCTCGAGCATGTTAAGTATATTAATTAACTTAACAAATTGTAATTAGTATCGAGCATGTTAATCAATTAACTTAACAATTAATAGTTGTTAATCACTTCCTGAGCATGTTAAATTGCTAGATAAATATTAGTATGCTATCTTCTATGAAACCTAAGCATGATCAATAAAATTGCTAGATAAATATTAGCATGCTATCTTCTATGAAACCTAAGCATTATTAGTAACTAGGATAAAAGCAGGTAATCAACTCTAGAACATGTTGATCAATTCAGCACGTTAACTAACCAAGACAACTAAGAATAGTTATAAATTATCTTGAGTATGTTAATTAACTAAGCATGTTTAATCATCAAGAGAGCAAGTTAACCTAACTAAAGTAATTCATTTGACTTAAGCATGCTAATTAAATTGAGTAAATAACTAGACTTAAGCATATTAATGGACTAGAGTAGTGTTATAACTCGAGCATGTAAACTTATAAGGATAACTAATAGATTTAATAATTTTATTCTACTTGAGCATGTTAGTTAAATTAGAATATCTATCTAGAATGATAAATGTATGTTTAGTTTGGTTTAAGTTTAATGAGCATGTTTAGTTAATTCATCGCATGTTTACTTATTCGTCTCTTATTGTTCGTCCGTTGCTTATAACTGTCCCCTGTTATGTACTTTCAATTACATTGTTGTACGCTTTCAATTATTGTTATTCCTTATGTGCGCAATTTCAATTGCAGTTACTTTCATTTCAATGTGCAATTCAATTATTGTTAATGTTATGTTATAATGCATCATGCATCATGTTAGGTTAAGAATGTATGGTCATGCATCATACTAACAGAAATCAATAGGGACCACCTTGGTGGTGGTACTCACACATGCATTATGTAAGGTAAAATGTTAAGAAAATGAAGGAAATGGGGAGTTGGAGGGCGGATGAGTAGCGAGTCTAGTCTGCAACTAGCCAAAGCCCCTCCCTCGTAGGGTACGAGAGTTCTAGTTGCAAGTAAAAGGTTAGATCTAATCCACTATTTCATCCTCTAAGACCTTTCCAATCTCTCGCTCGATATACGAGTAATGAACGAATGAAGTATAGTAATAAAACGAATTAATGGTATAATGAAAGGATTGGTTTGGGTGGCTCCCATTTTAAAAAAGACTAAAGAGATGCATATCACGTTGCATTAAACCTTTTTTTCTTACTAAGTCTTTGGGCTTACAGTTTACTTATGGTGTAGGTATAGGTAACTGTATGCGAAAACGACGATAACGATGAACATATAATAAAGCATGGATGAAAGATTTGCATGAGCAAGATTGGGGCTGGCCAGGCTAGAAGAGTAAAGAGAACTGGGTTGTAACTAAATGGTATTTGTTTTTATTTCTCAAATGTAGTAATTCAATTGTTTAATATTTCTTCCTTGAACGAATTTAATTACGCTTCTGCAACGTTTCAAATAAATGATTTTTATTTACTCTTCCGCATTTCATTAATTGGATTTTCAATACGAGTTTAAAGAAAGGGTCAGTAGCGATCCGGGTTTAGCATTGCACTCAGATTTCGTTTTATAAAGGAGTCTTTTGAAAATTTCAAATTTCTCGCATTTTCAAGAAATTACAAAAATCCGAGTCGTTACATATATTTTTACATAAATCTATATAACTAAAGAGCAGAAGAAAACAAATACAACATGGAGGAAATAGCAGTAAGTCAGGAAATACATTCACAAGCTTAAAATGAATACTACATAAAATTCAAGAATTGAAAACGATAGCTCAAAGGATGTGGCCATGGCTAGAAGATACCCTAAACAGGAGAGGTATTCTAGAGAAAGAGAGATGTAATGCGGCATACACGGCAAGTAATTTCTCGTACAAACAGATCTTAACCCACATTCAACAGAGAAATATTTTGTGGTGTCTAAGGGAGTGTCTTGATTCATGTGAGAGAGAGAGAGAGAGAGAGAGAGAGAGAGATCCCAATTATTCGAAGGGGTTACAAAAAAACAGAAGTTAGGATAAAAACAAGAAAAAACAAGAGTCTACAAAAAAAAAAAAAAAACAGGAGAGAAGGATGAAGATCTGAAATGGAGAAGGCCAGCGCGAGGGAGAGGAAAGCACAAAATACCTGAAATCTACGAAAAAAAAACAAGACAAAATAATGAAGATCTGAAATGTCGAAAGTCATCACTGAGACAGAGAAGACCATAGAAGGAGAATACAAGAAGAAGAATGTTACTCTTTTCCCCAGAATAAATCATCAGAAGTAGATTTTACTTCCCCATAAAAGAATAACATGAAAAACCTATCAGGCATTGAAATTGCGAAGCCTAGTGCTGAGGGAGAAGGACCAGAGATAGAAAACACGGAGAAAAATGCTAAACCCTATGAGGCAAAAGGGATAATTCTATTCCAACAAATAAATTAAAGAAAAGAAAAAGGGTAAATGATAAATCAACCATCGTGGTTTGTGGTCAATGACAAGTCAACCACTAGGGTATTTTTTTTAACAAATTAACCACTAACGTATGGAAAAATAACAAAGCAAACATCGCAGTTACTTTTTTCGTTCTCCATTAACAAGTTAAAAACACGGTGTGTGGTCAAGACACCGCGTAAAACGCCGTGCCTCTCCAGACACCACGTTTTTACGCGAGGCACCGCGTTTTTATGTAGTGTCCAAGCAAACGCGCGTCTAGGCAAAAAGGCCTGGACACCGCGGCATCTCTGGAGCTCTCTATTTGTCATGCATGGCATTCTCGATCAATTGTGTTTCATGGTTACTTCGAATTCTTTATGTATATGTTTTACGAATGCAATGTTTTTATTGGTTTTTTGACCTCTGCACCTTCAAACTAGCATAACTTTTGCTACGGATGTCAGAATTGGGCGCAGAAGATATCAAATCGAAGCTCTCTCAGAGCTCTATAATATTCATTGGGTAAGCCCCATGACTGCCTTTCTCAGCCCCAAAATAATCGTTTAAGCCCTCAAATTTGTGATCAAACATTTGCTTAGTCTGGAAAAATGTTTGATCGCAAATTTGAGGGCTTAAACGATTGATTTTGGGGCTGAGAAAGGTGGTCATGGGGTTTAGCTGATGACGATTATAGAGCTCTGAGAGAGCTTCGATTTGATACCTTCTGCGCCCAATTCCGACATCCGTAGCAAAAGTTATGCTAGTTTGAAGGTGCAGAGGTCAAAAAACTAATAAAAACATTGCATTCGTAAAACATATACATAACGAATTCGAAGTAATCATGAAACACAATTGATCGAGAATGTCATGCATGACAAATAGAGAACTCCAGAGACGCCGCGGTGTCCAGGCCTTTTTGCCTGGACGCGTGTTTGCCTGGACACCACGTAAAAACGCGGTGCCTCGCGTAAAAACACGGTGTCTGGCGAGGCACCACGTTTTACGCGGTGTCTTGACTACACACCACGTTTTTAACTTGTTAACGGAGAATGAAAAACGTGCGATATTTACTTTGTTATTTTTCCATACGTCAGTAGTTAATTTGTTAAAAAAATATTCTAGTGGTTGTCTTATCATGTATCACAAACCACGATGGTTGATTTATCATTTACCCAAAGAAAAACATATGATATGGTAGTATGACATGATTTAGCAATAATTTTAGAAGAAAGTGCTCTCCTTTTAAGAGTACTATGATATGATTTAGCAATAATTTTAAAATGCATAATTGATAGCTCAATGAAAGACAACTACTTTGTGTATTTAAGACATGGGGCCTAAACTCTTTAATATCAATGGAGGGGGAATGTGACCTTCCACCTTTGCAAGAAAGGTTCTTTTGAAGACTCTTTCTTATTCTCTCTGTCCATGGCCAAACACGCTATTCTTTCTAAAAGTCCTGTCTCTGAAACCACAGCTAAACGGCGGAAGGTGGCCGGCGATCGGAGCCACGACCAGCCTTTGCTACCGGGCCTGCCGGACGACTTAGCTCAACTCTGCCTCTCCGAGCTTAAACCTTCTGTTCTTTTCTCTGTTTCTCTCTCCTGGCGTCGCCTGTTGTATTCCCCCCTTTACCCACCTTTTCTTTCTTTGTACGCTCTTTTATCTTCCCCATCTGACTCTGACTGTTGCTTTTCAGTTAACAATTTCGATTCCGCTCGGTTTTTGATGTTCGATCCTATTTCGTCCACCTGGGTCTCACTTCCTCCGCGACCGGCTGATCCGCCGATTCGTCTTCTTCTCCGGCATCCTTCGTTTCTGTCCCGTAACCTTCCCGTTCAGTCTATCTCTGTAAATGGCCAGCTCGTCCTCCTGGCCGCGACCACCCATAATTTCTGCCCGGCCCTCACTCGCCCGCTCATCTTCGACCCGATTGGACAGACTTGGGAATTGGGACCACCGCTCTCCACCCCACGCCGTTGGTGCGCGGCCGGATCGCTAGGCACCTCCGTCTACGTTGCGAGCGGGATCGGCTCTCATTTCTCTTCCGAAGTCGCTCGGTCCTTCGAGAAATGGGATTTGCTTAGGGGAAAATTGAATTTAATCCACGATCGGAAGGAGAAACAAGATTGGGGGTGGGAGAAAATGTGCGCTCTGAAAGACGGGAATTTCAGTAGAGACGCCATTGATGCAGTTGGGTGGAGAGGGAAACTCTGTATGGTGAACGTAAAAGGAGACGCACCGAAGGAAGGGGCTGTTTACGACGTGAAAAACGACGTATGGGAGGCGATGCCAGATGGTATGGTGGCGGGATGGAGAGGGCCAGCGGCCGCAATGGATGAAGAAGAGATGTACGTGGTGGTTGAGAAACAGGGTGCTCTCAAAAAGTACGATCCGATAATGGATGGGTGGGAGGAAATCATGGAGTCGGAGAAGTTCAGAGGGGCAGTGCAGATTGCCGCCGGGGGTGGTAGGGTCTGCGTGGTACGCAGGGGCGGCAGAGGATTGATGGTGGTGGACGTCGGGGTGGCTCCGCCGAAGGTATGGGAGGTAGATTCGCCTTTGGGTTTAGAAGTGATGGCTCTTCATATCTTGCCCAGAATGAGCCACCCACATTATTGATTTCTTCTGTCCCACCTTCACCATTCTCATCCATGGATTTAATTTCTTCCTCTTTTTTTTGGCCAATTTTGATTTCATTCTCACTCCTAAATCATGGTTTCACTTATCATGACTGTAATCTCAGTTTTCGTTTTTAAATTTATCAAATCTCACTATAATTTTGTTGTCACGGTGCTTCGTTTGCAACGGGCAATTCTTTCAATTTCCATTCTCACAATCGTAATCCCCAAAGAGGGTACGTAACACATTAACTAAATTTTACTTTGAAAAATGGAATAAAAACAGAGTCGTAATGGGAGTATTTTAAAAGCAATATAATGGATTAAGAAGAGTCTAGTTTTAGATTTGGTTTGAAGTTATGTAATGGAAAGTGAAAGTTTGTCGTTTTTATGGAGATAGTAATTTAAGGACAAGAGGGGGATGGGCTCTGGCTCCACGCAAAGTCGTTGAGCTGTCTTCAATTGGGAGTTGCGGTGGAAGGCAAACAATTGGATATTTTATATACTCTTTCACCACATTTGTTATTTAGTGGCCTCTAATTTAATCTCACCTTACGAATGTCCAAACCCTGCCTTTATAACATCCTACTCGTGTCCAAAACGCGCTTGGATTTTGTTGAGAGAATCTTATTATTTAAATTGCAATTTGCTTTAATCCCGCCACCTCTAGTTTCCCACCGTGTCATGGAAACACCATTTCACATGTATGCTCTTTTGCCAAATCCATTTCGGTCCACTTTTCAGCCTGAAGTTATAGTTCCTATGATTTGGGTAAAAAACCGACACCAAAATCAAAATCAAAATTGTGAAGAACCAAACCAAATGATATATAATTTTTGGTTAGTTATAGTTTGGTTCTAAAATAAAATGAAGTAATTTATTGTTAAAATACATATATTTAATGATTTTGTGAGATTGGGTCGAGTTTGAATCAAATCATAAATTATTTTCGAATTTAAGTTGGATTGAAGTCAAATATTGTTCATATTTCATAATCCTTGATTTACCGTGCTTCGATTTTTATAATTTTTAACGCATAAAACCATGAATTTAATCATACCTTTAGGTTCTTCTTCATTTACAACATGTTACAATGCTTATATTAGTGAGAACTTGAACTAACTACTAATTCCAGTTGGAATCATGCTTTCACAATGCTTCTACCCAACCCCTGAGATGAACCTAACATGTCTTTTGTGCTTTATATGAACATATTACTAATTAAATAAAGAAAAATTAATAAAACAAATCCTATAGTTTAGGTCAGTTACACAATAAAACTTGAAGAAAAATTGTGGACAACTAAAACTTTGAACTATGATAAATGAACGACGCAAACCTCACAATCACGAAAAAAACATCAATGCAAATGCCGCAATTTCGTTAACGTCAATGATCATCGAATGGAGACGTCCAAGACAACAACAATGAACATCCTTCAATGACGAGGGACATCCAAGGCTGATCCACAAGGTAGGTGTTCTCTCGGTCAATGCAAGGACAAGGGACATCCTTGTTGGCCCCTGGATGAAGCGATGGATGTCATTCAATGAGGATGGACGTCTAGAATAGGAGGAAGGGCATTGGAGGACAAAGGGTCATACCCGTTGGATCGAGGGACGGATGTCCCTCAACGAGGATGGACGACCAAGATGGAGTCAATCCATCCTCCAAAGGCGCTTGCAGACGATGGTTCATGGTTGTTGGATCGTGGGACGGATGTCCCTAAACGAGGATGGATAGTTAGGATGGAGTTAGGTCATCCACCAAAGGCACTCGCAGACGTTATGTCAAAGGAGATCTCGTGCAAGGCACACACTTTTTTAAATGAGAGTAGACTCCCTCCACTTACGACGGACGTCCCTTGTTCCACAACGAACGTCTCTTGACTTACAACAGACGTCCCACGTCCTACAACGGACGTCCCCTAACTTAAGACTACGTCATTTAGCTCACACTGAACGTCCATGGATGCCATTGGATGTTCATTAAGGTTGAGAGACGACGTCGTTTAGTATTGAGAGACGTCCATCATTGACATTGAGGTCCGTTGAAAGCTAAGGGACATCTGTTATAGTTGAGGGACATCTATCTTAAGTCGAGGGACGTCTGTTTTATGTTGAGGGCATTTTTGGACATATTTGAGTGTTAAATGACATCGTTTGTCAATATTCATATCTTACGTTTGACAACGGCCTTGGAGGCCAATCATACCATCTTGAACATCCATTCCTAACGACGGACGTCCCTCATCTCAAAGGACGTCCCTTAGACATTTAGTGAACTTCAACTCTGTTAGCCTTTTTGTTAGGCTTAGTTTATTTTCATGATGACTATTTTGATTGAATTAATAAGTTGATTATTATGTTTTTATCAATAATATTCTTAATTGTTTTATCATTATATTTATACATTTATTTATTGAAAATACCTTCAAAATAGGTATTATTATGTGCTAACATGTTTATCTAAGTCCATGTAATAAATGTACATTGTTTCAGGAATTAGAAAAATCAAAGGAATTGTATAGAAGCTGTTGTGGACGGGCTAGCTAGAGAATTGGTCGACCAAAACTGGGTTTTAGTCTTCTGGTCGCACTGTGGTCGAATGGTCCGGTTGAGGGATGCGACCGATACACAACACAAAAACCTTCGAGGTTTTTTGGTCAAGCAGCAGTCAAAGCCGTGGTCGAGGAGAGCGACCAAAAAGCATCACAGATTGACCCGAGAGGATTCGGTCTAGGAGCGGTGGATTGGAGTGGTCGAGTTAGGCGACCGAAATTATAGGCAGATTACTTCTGGAGCTTTAACTTTGTTTTTCAGACACAAGGTGGTCGAGGACCTGGACGAGAGAGGCGACCGAAAAATCAACACAGTTTGCTTCTGTAATATTTTAGTACTTTTTTTGACACAGTGTGCTCAAAGAGCTGGTCGAGGAATGCGACCGAAAAGCTATACAGTGTGCTCCAAAGTTTTTCGGACGAACTCGCGATCAAGCTTCCAGTCGAGACTTGCTATCAAAAAAGTATAGCAGACACAACAATTAGTTTTTAACGATCGCATGTGATTGACCAAATCTATGTGGTCGACCGAAATATGTCAGTGTCTTTAAATAGAAGTACTCTAAAGCTCAACATAACTAAACGAGAGAAATAGCGAAACTCTGCCGAAATTCATACTCAACTTCTCTACAATTAAGTGAGCTTGTAACCTAGTCTCCCCAACCATAAACTTGATAATTATTATTGGGAGAGTTAGAATTTAGATTTTAGTCTTTCAATTCCAAATTCCTTGTACTCAATTGTAAAGGGAGACTCCCTACAAATTCGTCAAATTAGGGTGACGCCTTGAAATAGTCAAAGGCTAGATTGACACCCAGAAAATCAATCAAAAGGTGACGCCCCAGAATAGTCAAAGGTGACACCCCGTAATAGTCAAAGGGTGACGCCTTGCAATAGTTAAAGAGTGATGCTCTGAAACAGTCATTTTTAAAAGGTTTGGTTGGCACCTGTAAGCCAATCGGTTAAGTATCTCCAAGTGTGGCTTGTAGCGCGAATGTAGGCAGGTTTGCCGAACCGTGTTAACAAACTTGTTTGCACTCTCTCTTTACCCTTACTCTTTACTTTTATTCATTGATTGTTTAATTGTGTACAATAAATCACATAAGGGGTTTAGAGAAATTTAATATCGTACAAAAATATTAGAACGCCTAATTCACCCCTCCCCCCCCCCCACCCAAGTTTGTTAACATG
>JAJTVF010002874.1:0-12987 GCA_022433065.1 Begonia loranthoides | reverse complement strand
ATCCAAGCATATTGAGATTGACTATCACTTCGTCAGAGAGAAAGTACAAAATAAATCTGTATCCGTTCTTTTCACCCCATCTGACAATCAAATAGTGGATGCTCTCACCAAACCACTAGCGTTGAGCAAATTTCAAGTTTTTCAGTCAAAGCTTCTCGTCCACCGTCCTTAAGCTTGCGGGGGATATTAAGGCAGTGTTCACAAATGTAATTAATTGTAAGATAATTTCCTTTACGGTAGACTTTCCTTATACATCCTTTACGGTAGACTTTCCTTATACATTAGAATTTTCCAATTTAGTCCAGGTAAATATATATCCTGGAATGCACTGTAAAATTCTCTTAATCAAAAATTACATTGCAGAATACAATTCTCTTTCTCCTAAAACTTCTCCTTCTACATTTCTCAACTTGGAGAAGATTTAGTCGAATTTATTCGTTATTTTGAAAAAATATGCTCACTGCAAAGGTTATAAATATTTATCTATAAAATAAATATAATCATTTTCTATCTTTTATTCAAATGAGAGTGGATGAAGAAGACGGTGCTGACGTGGAGCACCATCAACAACAAAGAGTACTTTGTTTGGATAATTTAAGATTATTTTTACTCATTTGCAAGTATTAGTTTTTATTCAATGATATTTTAATTAGATATACTTAGAAGTACAAATATCTCTAAATTTTTTCAATTAGCATAATCTAATTTTTTGATTATTTTATTCTCCTTATGCAACTTTTAAGCTATAAATTCTACAAAAATTTGAATTCGTCATTTTTTTCTACTTAAACTTATTTTGAAAAAGATATACTTTACTAGTTGTTACATAATTATACATTATTTAGTTATAATTTATTAATATATTTTGTTGTCACAAAAATGACAATAATTATCAATGATTTTAGTAGCAATATTGAATAATAATAAGAATATGGTATTTATTTTTAACCAATTGGGCCCCTTAGATCATTGAAACCACATTTTTAAGTCCATCCAATTTGGCCATAACTGTTCATTCTTCTAAGTAGTTAGTAACATATGTGTTTATGAGCTTTTGGGCCTTTGCTTTTGTCATTGGTTCTTGTCGTACATCATCCTCTCCGGATTTTGAGGATTTGACCCCAAATCTTTTTCTAGTTGAAGTTCCATAGTGATTTCCTTGTCGTCCATATATGGAGATAGGTCTTGTACATTGAACGTAGCTGACACTCCTTATTCTCTCGGAAGTTCTAATTTGTAGGCATTATTGTTAATCTTCTCTAATATTTTGAATGGACCATCAGCTCTAGGCATGAGTTTGGACTTCCTTTGGGGAAGGAATCTTTCTTTGCAGAGATGAAGCCAAACTAAATCACCTTCTTTGAATATAACCTCTTTTCTTCTCTACTTAGTTGCTTTTGCGTAGGCCATGTTTTTCTTTTCTATGGCCTCTTTTACTTTTGCATGTATTTTCTTCATCATGTCGGCCTTCTTTGCTCCGTCTGAATTTTTGTGTTCTTTGTCGAGTAATGCCACAAGATCCATTGAAGTATGCGGTTGAATTCGGATACAACTTCGAAAGGTGTCTGTTGAGTGCTTTGATGTACACTACTATTGTATGCAAATTCAATGAAAGGTAGACGCAAGTCCCAATCCGCTATTTTTCCATTTAGCATGCTTCTAAGCAGTGCTCCCAATGTGCGGTTGACTACTTCGGTTTGACCGTCAGTTTGGGGATGAAAAGATGTGCTAAATAACAGTTTGGTCCCCAATATTTTCCATAAGGTTTGCCAAAAAGTACTAAGGAACTTACTGTCACGGTCTGAAATAATGGAGTTAGGGATTCCATGTAATCTTACCACTTCTTTGAAGAATATGTCAGCTATTTGAATAGCATCATTTGACTTTGAGCACGAAATAAAGTGAGCCATCTTGGAGAATCTGTAAACAACCTCCATGATCGAATCTTTTGCTCGTGTTGTGTGTGGTAGCCTCAAGACGAAATCCATACTTACTTCAACCCATGAATGTGTTGGAACTCGTAGGGGTAGGTAGAGTCCTTGTGGTAGAACTTTGCTCTTGGATTTCTAGCAAATTGTAACGACCTGAATTCTTAGTTATCTTAAAAACTCGTCAAAAAATCTTTGAGTCAATTAAAACTGGTACGAAATGTTATTTGAAAACCATTTGACATTTAGAATCAGAGCGCCGAGAAAATTCGAGTGTTACCAACTTACTAAAAACAACCGGTTTAATTCAAAAAGACAACTATGATTCATAAAATTAGCGGAAACGTACTTCTGAAGCGTCACAAAACAAACGTTAAATAAAAATCCTGAAAATCCTAATACGTGTCCAACCAGGGTTAAAAATGGAACGTTTACAAACCATGTTTGACGTTAGACCATTTTCAAAACCCCTCATTCTTCTTTAACTTGGTGCTGTACTACTACTCCGCCTGCATTTATTCCTAATACGAAGCAGGCTCCACCAGAATGGTCTTTCTACACTTTAAAATGACGTAAAATTTTGAGAAAACCATATCAGAGTGCAAACCGGGCCGTTAGAAACACTTAAAACATTTTGGAAATAAAACATTTCGAAAATATAAACATTTGCGGAAGCGTAAATAATTTAAAGAAAATAAAATAAACATTTAATTACAATTTAGAAAGAGAAAACTGAATTTAATTACAAATCAACTGTTTTATTTCTTACTTACTTAGCCAGGCCAATCACAAGCTCCTTCATGTGCAAATCCTTCATCAACTACTTTGTGTTTTGTTCATCGTTCTTCTCGTCATTCACGTATACCTACACCACAAGTAACTGGAAGTCCAAAAAAACTTAGTAAAGAAAGGGAAAATGTATATGACATGTCTCTCTTTAGTTTACTTGGATTGGGTCCTCCCCAAACCAAACTTGCATTACATTCATTCATTCGTTCATTCATAACTCGTACATCGAGCTGGAAGTTGAAGGAACACAGTCTGGAATGGAATAGTCTGATCGGCTTCTAACTCTATGTGGACTAGATCCGAACTACCCATCCGCCCTCCAACTTCCCATCATCATTATTCGTTCATTTCATTTAACATTTTTCCTCACTCATGCATGTGAGTACCACCCCATAATGGCACTCCCTACTTGTTTCTATTACATGATGCATGACCATACATTCTCAACCTAGCATGATGCATGATGCTTATAACGTACATTAAATTAAATTGCACATACAAGGAAAAGTAAATGACAGAAATTAAATAACGGGAATTGAAAGCAGCGAACATCAAAAATGAAATTAAGCGACGAACATTAAAGAAATTAAACAACGAATTGTGGAAGCAATATGGAATTTAAGAACACATATCTGAATAGTATACAATGAATTGTAGCATGCTGGAATTTATAGAACACAGCCACAAATGAATTGAAAGTTGACACGTGATATTAATTAATATGCTAGTTTTTACATGTTTAAGTAGAATTATCATTTTAATTAGTTATCCTAATTAGTTTGCATGTTCAAAAATATAGGATAAATAATCTAGTTCCTAAGTCTAGTTAATTCCCTAGTTAATTACATATTCAAGATGATTACATGTTCAAGAAAGGATTTCATTCAATATTCTAGTTAATCAACATACTACAAATCAACTAAATATGCTTGGTTATAATTAACTAGTTACTTAAGCATGACGAAACTTAGTTAATAAATGTGCTAAGGATTCTAGTTGATTGGCAATTAAATGTCTAGTTATCTTAATGTGCTAGTTAGTTTAACATGCTAGTGATTCTATTTAATTAAACGTGCTTGGGTTAATTAAATCTGCTAAAAATGCTCATTCAATTGTTGTCCTAAATAATCTACACATGCTTGATTAAATAACTGAAGTAAGCATTAACATCCATAAAACTACAGCAAGTGATATAATAAATTGTATGGAACAGAAATGAAATCCTTAATTCATTCGTATCATGTCATCTTCCATTTCATCATTCTATTCTACAACTTAACGACATCATTCATCATTCATTCATCACGTTTCTCTACACTAAACATTAGCAATAAGAGATACAAATTCTATTCCTAACCAAAACCAAGGAAAACAATAAACATCACAACCAAGAGAATACACTGCACAAAATAGTCAAGAACGCACATCAAGGATTCATACAATACTTGTGGGTAGGGCCTTGACGACCAAGACTCTACCCAATCCTTACCTCAAGCTTTAATGCGCATTAGCGTTTAGTTGTTACCCTTCTTCTTTTCTTCTTTTCAATACCTTCATAATCAAAATGTTTATCATTAGTAGTCATGACTTATAACTTTCATTCTTTCCCTATCCTAATTACATAGTAGTTCTAGGAACCCGTTTAACATCTACAACGAATATATCCTATTCCAATTAAGTTAATCTAATTACTAACATATGTTCATCCAATGGCTCCATACAAAACAACATAGCATGTCATCAAAGCTTTAACTAAACATGCTTATTTCCAAGTAACGTAACATATCCATCTTCATCAATGCTCAACAACAGTTATGCTTTACAATTCGAACTACACTACACCTTGCATGCAATCAAAGGCATTCCCCAAACCAACTTAGCAGAAGTAACAACAGAGCAATCACATATGTTGTGGTAATTCAACCGGAAGCATGAACTTCTATTATGCATGCACTAGGCAGCTCATGAAGATTCTCTAGAAATCACAAGTATAAATCTTATCACATCAGAGTATATATATAAATTTATATCAAAGCTGTCAATACATAAACTCATTTCCTAACAACAGAGCACAAAACCTTCAACGTGATTATCCTTATTCAGCAACAGGGTAGTAACACATATTAAACATCCAAATTCATCCAAACATTAACCTTAATGTATTTACAGACTAAAAATAGTTAGAGGAGGGATCTGTTACCTGAACTACTACCGAGAGCTGCATTGATCAACGCCGAAATTTCTCCAGCCAACACCAACCGATACGCAGCAGCTAGGGGCCGAGAACTGCTCCTCCAACTCCTCCATGATTTTCCTTTCGGTCACAGCTCCAAGCCATCGACACATTGCCCCTACCCTAGCAATTCCAGCCATCGAAGACGCTAATCCAAGCCCTGCCAGCGTCCGACCACACATACCTCCAATTCGTCGCTGGAAACGCAAGCCTGCGGAAGCTCTGATTCCAAAACCGACGACCTGAGCTTCTGTCGCAAAGCCCGACGCCACCTGTGAGATTCATCAGCCCAACCCACATCGTCGCAACAGTCTGTGCTTGCCATCGCCAGAACGAACCTGAAGCCGAGCTCGCTGACCCGTTGCCAACCACTGACCGCAGTCGTCCCGCGCTGGAACGAACCCAAGATCGAGTTCGCCGTCGTTGCTCGCCCTCTGACTCCCTCTCTCTTTCTTCCTGTTCTTCCTCTCTCCCTCTCATTTCTCTCTTCTCGTCCATATCTCCCTCTCTCTATATTCTGTTCTGCAGATCTGAAATGGCCGGAGGCCACACGGAAAAATCTCTTTCCCTTCAACTGCTTCATGAACCAGACCAACACACAAGCACTGAACCGGACCGGTTTAACATTCCCATTAAATTTCTCTTTTAATTTCCTCATTTAAATTCTAATTAATTAATATTAAAATATATTAAAGTGTTAAATATTCGTATCGAATCTTAACCGACCCAAATTTCTAACTCCCGACTTATCCTAATTATCGTTAAAAGATTATTAAAAGTCCAATTTACATTTCTTAATTCTATTTTCTAAGTTGATTTCTATCAATTAAAGTTTTTAATGAATTTTCTTAAATTATAATCTAACGGTCGCGACTTTGGAAACACCCCAATAATTATCCAATTAATCCAAATTACTGCCTAATTATATTCCAATTATATTTGTTTAATTCCAATAAAAAGTCGGGGTGTTACAAGAGGGCTCGGAAGATCGGGAGATGGAGACCGAACAAGGTGACGACGACGGCGAGCGGGCTCGGGTCCGACCTGCGACTCCTTCCTGGTGTGTGGGTTGCTGGTTACCGACGTGGTGACCGTGGATGTGAACCATGGGGAGCTAGGGCACGGGTTCGTTCGGCCGATCACAATCGCGAGTTCGGGTCGCGATTTTCAGCGTCGGTTCGAGGTTAGCTTGTCGATTTCTTCCTCTGTTTTCTGTTGATAGAAGGTTGGCAGGGTGTGATTGGCAGGAACATAATCGATGATTGTGAAGGATGCAGGGGCTGGCGTTTTCGCGAAGGGAACGGCTGGAACGTACCGGTTCGGTCCTGTTGATTTCGCACTGAACCGGTCCAATCATTCTGCCGACAAGGAGATGCAAGTGTGTTTGGGTTGTTCTGCCGACACTTTACAGCACGAGTTATGTCACAGCTACCTGCAGGTGAGGAGTTATGGAACTATCGGGAGAGAAGAGAAAAAAATGGGGCAGTGAGGTGAGACAAAGTGGAAGCCGAAGAAGGAAAATGTAGAACTGGAGGAGGAGCTCTCTATAGTAGGATCTGGAAGCCGAGGGACTTGGCAGGGAAGGGGCACTCCTAGCCTCGGGATTTCTCTCGGGTTGTTGGTGAGATTCTGTCACTTTGGTTGATTGTCTTCGGTTCTAGACATGTTTCCTATTGTTGAATTTGATTCTGTATGTTATGTAGGATCGAAAATAACCTAAGAGAGGGGGAGAGGGGGTGAATTAGGTTTTCTAACTTTTTCGTGCAATTGTAAATTTTCTAACCAATAACAAATTTATCACAATAAAGAAATTAAATAACCACAATGATACAAATAAGCTAAGAGTAGGGTTAGAGAATTTGACACCGAGTTGTTAATGCGGTTCGGCCAAGCACGCCTACGTTCGCGATTCAAGCCTTGAAGGTATATTCAACAAACCGCGTCGGGTTACAAGTGATTGATCTTGAACGGGTGTCAATCGTACCGTTACAACAAACTAATTCTTAGGGTGTTACCCTTTTCTCACAATTACAATTTTCTCTCGGAAAATTCTCAAAACGACAAATACAACAATCCTCACAATCACTAATGATCACACTCAAATACTTTAGGAGGATGTGTTTACTACTCAATTTCGTGCACATTGGTTGAGTCAAAAATTTGGCAGAGTTTCGCTTAATATTAATTGGTGTGTCCCCTTCTTCGAAGTCCACCTATTTATAAATTTCCATAGTGCGGACATCCTAAAACCCTTTAGGATTGTGCACAGTCGAACATTGGAAAATAGCCGTTGCAGAAATCTGGGCATTTGCGGACGCCAATCCATCGTCCGCACCCATCGTCCGAATTGTCCACAGAATTGGACAGATTCATTCGGACGCAAGCTTTTGGCATCCACAGTCGTCTGCGCCATCACAGTTCACTTGGGGACGCCAAACCATCATCCTCAGCTTCGTCTCACGTCCACACTTCTGAAGTGTTGCGGACGCCATTCGTCGTCCGTATCGTCCGCATATAGCCGTCCGAATTGTCCCTCAAAATAGACAGATTCATTCAGACGCTGCCATTTTGCGTTCGCAGTCCTCCGCCGTGTCCGCACCAACGCAGTCCATCTGGGGATGCTGAATGGCGTCCTTAGTTCAAACTGAGGACGCTGAATCGCAGTCCACACTCGTCCGCTCTTTCCTAGCCCACTTCGTAGTTGTACGAAACGCATCTTTTAAGTCACACGAACCTTCCATTCCCTTGCATAGACTTAGACCAACATATTAAACATTACTAATACCCTTGATCAAGGGTATTTCCAATTTAAGCGATTTATACGATATTTTATAAATTCAACGAATAAACAACTTCTACACTTTAATTATATTACTCATCATCAAAATATAAATTCTCCTAACACACTTAGGGTAACATGTTAATGATGGAAATACGCCCTGTTTTCTACTGATGGCCGAGTGTTGATAAACCCTGTTCTCTGTTTTATGTTGTCTGTAATGTTTGATTTCTGTTCTGGGCATATTTTCTGTTATTGGATGATAAGCTGCAGTTGGGTTAATACTCTGTTGATTTTTGAGACCTAATGAGCTATGAGTTTTAATGGGATGTTTGTGTTTTGTCTATAAAGAGGAACTAGTTAGAGGAAGATTTGATGTAAAGGGAATTGGTTAATCTGTTGTTTTGGATAAACATGTTGGACTGAACTGCTCTGTTGTTGGATGTTTATTTGGAACCGATTTGGTTGTTGGGATTATTATGCATGTATGATAGGTTAAATTCATGCACGGTGAGATTTAAGAATATTTGGCACCTTAGATTTATGCTCTGCGTGTTTAGACAAGTTTAACTGCTGTTATGTTGGTTTTGGTTTCGGTTCGCTAATTGGAATAAAGATATCATGGAAATTGGGTAATATAGTTTTATGACTCGTTTCAGATATTATTAGTAAGCGTTGATTTACGAGCTGATAATTCAAGGATGAAATTATGATGATAATTATGGGTCTATAAATTATAGATGGAATTATGTTGGTCTTCGCTACATATTAATCTAAATGTTATCAATCGAGATTAATGGATTAAGCGAAGTTGTAATTAATGAAGCAATTTCGTTTAAGAAACTCTAAACAGCGACGTATAAGAATTAAATATAGAAAAAGATGACAAAAATGATTAATTGATTTGATTAATAATTAATAGTTATTAAATTGTGAAGGTACAAAGAAGAAGAGAAGAAGAATAACGGCTAAACGCTAATGCATGTTAAAGATACGAGGTAAGAAAATAGGGGTGTCTTGGCCAGAGGAGGCCCTACACCACAAGTAGAGTGCGTGAGTTTTACGTTAGTGTTCTGTACTTTATTATTAGTTCTGTGATTAAATGCTTTACTTATTGTTAGTGTTGTTTTCTTGCTTTCCTTGGGTGATATATTGATGTTATGTCCTCGGTTGATAGTGATAGTGGAAATTAAAGTGGAACAGATGAATGATAAATGGTTATGTGAAGTCCGAAGATGATCCAAGAGTTCTATGCTATGTAGATTATCATTTTATTTCTTTACGCATTTATTCTCCACTGCCCTTTTCCCTCTGCACGTTAATAACTTGTCAAGCATGTTAATTATAATTTGTAAGCATGTTAATTGACTAGGTTAACTAATGAGTATGTTAATTAACTAATTAATTATAATGAATTTAAGCATGTAAATTAACTAAGATAACTAACTAGAATGCTAATCGTATCAACTTGAGCATGTAATCAACTTGAGCATGTAATTAATTATGATATTAATTAATTAGAATAAAACCATGCTTAATCAACTAGAATAAGAATCACTAATTTACAAGCATGTTTCTATTATTCGTTGTCTAAGCATGTTTTCGTTAATTATTGTTTAAAGCATGTTTCCATGTTTAGTTAGCTTAGTTAACGAGCATGTTTAGTCAATCGTAATTCATTGTATGCTTCATTACCGTTTCTTTACTGTTCATTTACTTTCAATTACTGTTATTTATTATATTCGCCATTTCAATTATAGTTGCTTTAAATTACTTATATTTCAATGCGCACTTTAATTACATAATCGTGCTTTAACTTTCTAAAGAGTAGAATGACAAAGTGAATGAGTTAAGAGTTTCATTGACTAAGTGAATGAATGTCTTATGAATGCTTTTGTTATTGTTTTTTTGTATTGCTTACGAGTCTAGGTCCTCAGCATGTTACTTTTCGTTAAACCGAAGCATGATTAGTTAAGTAAAACAAAAACATATTTAAATTACCTAGAATAATAAATATAGGAAGCATGTAAATGGACTAGAAAATTTGCTAGATAATTAGCATGTTAATTCCTATATTCAATATTATAAATGTTCTCTGTATTATTGGTTGTCTTCCTTGCTATGCATTTTCAATTCCCATTATTCTTTTATATGCGCTTTTAATTTCAGTTACTTTCGTTTATGCGCACTTCAATTTCTATGAATGTTAGATTGTGAAACATTATGCATCATGTTAAGCTGCGAATGTATGATCATGCATCATGTTAATAGAAAGTAATAGGGAGTGCCACCTTAGTGGTGGTACTCAAGCATGCATTATGTGAGATAAAATGCTAAGAAAATGAAGGAAATGGGGAGTTGGAGGGCGGATGGGTAGCGGGTTTAGTCTGCAACTAGCCGAAGCCCCTCCCTAATCGGGTACGGTAGTTCTAGTTGCAAGTAAAAGGCTAGGTCTGATCACTATTCCATTCCATAGGCAATCCTCCAATCTTCTGGTCGATGTACGAGTAATGAACGAATGAAAGAAAGTACAGTAAAGTAAAGAACGAACGAATGACGTAATGAAAGGATTTGTTTGGGTGGTCCCCATTCCAATAAGGATTAAAGAGAGGCATCTGCACATTGCATTAACCCCTTTTTCCTTACTAAGCTCTTTGAACTTACAGTTGCTTGTGGTGTAGATGTAGGTACTGTACGTGGAAAGAAATGCACAAACTTAGGAGTAAAAGTGAAAGACGACGAACAAATAATAAAGCAGGGATGTAGGATTTGTACGCACGAGACTCTGGCTTGTCAGGCTTAAAGGAAATGAGTAAACGGTTGTAATTAAACGATGTTTAAAATGGTTAGTTTCAATTATTATTTTGATTGTTTAGTATTCTTCTTTAAAACGGTTTTTATTTACGCTTCCGCAGTGTTTTAAATAAACGATTTATTTTACGCTTTCCCATTTTATTTATTAGTTTTCAATACGAGTTTAACTAAAGGTCAGTAGCGATGCGGTTTGGCGTCGCACTCTGATAACTGTTTTAAAAGGAATTTTAAAGGCCTTAGCAAAATTTCAAATTTTCAAGCATTTCAAGGAATTACGAAAATCTAAGTCGTTACAGAATTAGTCGACAAAAAATGCAGACTTTTATAAATTCAAGACCTCCTAAGCTCTTCTAATGAACTGGAAATTGAGGCAAAGTTCTGCCAATTTTTATACTCAATCTCAAAACACTAATTGAGCTTGTAACCTAACTCTCCATACTCCCAAACTTGAGTTTTTCATTTGGGAGAGTTATGAATCTTTGTATTTTCATTTTCCACATTCTTGTACTTCACTACGAATTTGTCATGCGAAGGGTGACGCCCGTAATAGTCAAGAGAAAAGGGTGACGCCCTAAAGAAGAGTCAATTGTAAGATGTTTGTTTGACACCCAGAAGTCAAACATTGTCAACCGGCGCGGTTGGAAGGTTTAAAATCTCCAAGTCAGAAACTTGGGGTGTAGACAAAGGTGGGATTTGCCAAACCGCGTGAACAACATTGTTTGTAATCTCTAAAGCTTACTCTTTACATTTACGCATTGCTTGGTTAATTATATGCATTAAATCTCTTAGGGTTTAGAAAATTGAATATCGCACGAAAACGTTTAGAGCGCCTAATTAACACCCACCCCTCTCTCTCTCTCTCTCTCTCCCTCTCTCCCTCCCTCTCTCGGCGTATATCGATCCTACATTCAAATCATCTTTAATCTCAACCATTCTTTGACTTTGCCTAACGGTTGTCATATTTTTTCTTAAAACATTTATTTCATCACAACAACATTGCTCGAACGTTCTTTTCTCCCAAAATGGATTTTATTCTCCATTTCCTATTGCGTACCTGCCATGAATATTCTTCCTACTTTTAAATTTTTATAAATTTTTATTTTATTTATCCCTTAACATTCCAATTTTTCCAACATAGTAATATTTACTTTTCTTTTTATATTAATAAAATATTTTTTATTTAGCTAAGGTATTACACAAACATTCCACAACCCATGCAAAAATCCACACTAATGGTGAAATGAGCTTTTAAACTAAGAAAACAGTTACAATTTGTAACAAAATTGAAGTCTACAAGTGGAAGGTCGAAATTCATATTAATGTGTTCCAAATAAGACGAGGCAAGTGTTGGATTTTTTTAAGGGAATGAGACTTTGGACTGCCTCCTAAGATGTATTTCTTAAGTTCAAACTTCATAGACCCACATACAACCCATAAGAGTTCTCATATTCATATTTGTAGAAAGATTTTTTCAAATGATTTACGAAGTGTACACACTACTGCTTCTAACTAAATTTTGGACTATACGAATAAGGTATTATTGTCATCCTCTGGAGGCAAATCCAAGATGTCCTCTTAGTAGCACCCTGACTCAATAAAAAATTTGACTAGATGTTTGAATAATCTCATGCATAGTGATCGAACATCCAAATTATTTCACTAATAGATTATTGAGTGTTCACTCTCAAGAAGAATAAAATCTTGCTCTAATATCAAAAAATTTGTCATGCCTCCAACGAAACCTAAGATAGAATGGGGAGTAACCCAATCGATAATGAATTGAGATGCCCATTCAATAACTTTAATAATCCAATGTAGTAGTAAAAGATATTAATAAAAACTAAGTCATGCCCAAAACAACCGGACAAAATCATAGATCTAAAGTCTAATGGAATCAAAACCTAGACCCATAATAATTGTGCGAATACAAAGTATAACCTTACAAGAAACGCTCGAAAGGAAATAAAAACTAAAGTGATTATCACACTAAACTAAACTAAACCAAAATATTATAGTTAGAGTTTTCCCAAAAAAAAAAGGAAAAGGTATTGTTAAGCAAATAAGAGGAGGAATTTGCTAAGTAAAATGAAAACGAGAGAATGCAAAGAAATGATGAGAATACTATTAGGGTATGTGTAGTTGGTGAGGAGAGAGATGGAGAGAGTAGGGCTATAGCTTGTAGCTATAAGCTATTCCAAAGAGTAAGGTAATGGCCAATCCATTTTATAGAATATTATTTGAAAAATAGTTTGAATTCATATTTTAAAAAAATAAAAATATAATTTATTAAGTATGAAATCAACATCTGTTCAATAAATAAAAGCATAGGATTCTATTAGTTTAGTTAAATAAACCATTTTAGAAATTAATGTTAACTATAAATTGATCAATATCCTGTTAATCTCGCACATTCCCTCTCTCTCTCTCTCTATCTCTATCTCACT
>JAJTVF010002868.1:0-14482 GCA_022433065.1 Begonia loranthoides | reverse complement strand
TTGTTTACATATTGTATGTCATCCTAATATATGTAAATAGTCATGTGAGGGTTCGGAAAAATTGGGGATGGTTCTCGTGATGACATCCCTATTGGAGTGCCTACTCCCACGTAGGGGGCGGTGAGGTACGGTTAAGTCATGTGGACCTTAAGATTCTCAATTCTCTTGTACTGAAAGCCTCAATGCCTTTAACAAAAGTGTATGGGTATGGCACGTGGTGACACCCCTATTGGTGTGTTTTCTCATTGAAAATACGGTTAAGCCACGTGGTCAATTGACTTACCCATCACCCCGGTTCATAGACGAGATATGGATCTCCTCTGTAATGCATTGTATGATCATGCATCATTTGCATTGCATTTGAATTATGATTCTTGCTGGGCTTTAGGCTCATTGTTTGTCCCGTAATGTAGATGACTATTATGATGATGATAACGTACCAGTTGAGGAGAAGGCGTTCCAGGATGACCCCTCGTGTTATCAAACGATTTGACTTGTTGAGTGCGGCTCACATGGTTTGGGAAATATTGGTATTTTGCTATAAGAGCATTTTGGTAATTTACTATTAGTAGTATTTTGAATATGATGAATAATTGAAATAAAAGACTCTGAGACTTTTGTTAAGACATTTGAAACCACGTTTTGAAATTTATATTATCCGTTCCGCATTACTTATTCTGATATACATTCTTCTAAATAAATTTCGAATGTTGAATAAATTAAACGAAAAATTTTATATGACGTATTTTTTTTTAAAATAAGGAAAAATGGTTTTAAATTACCGGGGCGTTACATTTTGATCCAATTATCCCATAGCCATTTAAAAGGCTTCTAGGAAGGCCGCAAAAACGTAGAATACGGGATGTGGACGAGGGCCCAAGCCTGATAGTGCTGCCCAGAAGACATATGAACATGACTTGTGGCCAATGTGGGGGTGTGGGGCATAATTCTCGCACGTGCGAAAGTGGAGGCCGAGAGTCCAATACATGTGGCGGTTGAGGTGACAGAGCCAGAGCCAGAGCCAAAGGCAGAGGCAGAGGCAAAGGCGGCAGAGGAAGCTTGAACGACACATTTAAGAGTCCTCGAGATAGTCCCTGAGCCAATTCCTGACATAGTCCCCGAGACAGTCCAAGAGAGAGTCGCTGAGACAATTCCCGACTTAGTTCATGAGACGCAGGTGAGCCTATTATCACGTTTACGTTTTGAATTATTATTTGAACTATTCTAATTTCATTTGCAATGCGTTCTGCAGGAGTATGATGCGCAAGGTTCACAAGCACAAACATACACAAATGTGGACTTTAACCTTCATTGATTAGCGATGACAATGCTCAACAATAGTCACTATGTTCATGCAATGCATGGTTTCGGTGTAATTGAATTGATATATTGGTTTGCTTAAATTGTTCATGAATGCAATGAACATGTTTACTTGTTTATTGATGATGAATGGAATTGTTTAAGTCAATTTTACTCTAAAAAAATTGAAAATTTTACAAGAGTTTCACTTGTTTTTAAGTCCATCCCCCGTGCGACGTCATAAAAAATAGATATTTTCCCAAACAGATATTATCCAAACAGAAAAAAAAACGTAAACATGTAAATAGTCATTGAATTCTTTATTGCAACAAAGTCAGCATCCCTACAGATCTCAACTACCCTAAACCACCTTCTTCCTACTCGATTTCGAATGCAAATCCGTGAGTTCAAAAGGCAATTGCGATCCCACGTATACATTGGATGCATTGGCATACAACGGACCCTCCACGGGTTCATCGTCGTTCTTGTGAAACTGTTCCTTCTTAGCGCAATTTTGGACCACTCTCATCCCCTCACTCGTACACCAAAAGATGTCGTACGGGCTGAAATGCAAAGGGAACAATCAGCACAGAAGCAAAAAGCAATAAGCAGAAAGCAATATGAATCTACACAAGGGAAAATCTATACCACTCTTTGTCAGTGGGTGCTACGATGATGGAGATTGCTTCAAGTAGCAATTGTTGGTAAGCGAATTGAGTGTGCAGGTCAACGGATGACATAAAACACGACTGCTTTGGGTGTGACTGAAATGTAAGCCACGCATTAGAAACCATGGAACATGAACGACAACCCAAAGAAGCGAGATGGTTACTTATGTGAATTCACCCTAGTGTGAGTAACGATTTTTACTATTGAACCACGAAGGCATCTTCATCGTTCACCACATAGCACTGCATATAAATTCGGATGAGTACTAAGATTAAAGCTTCTAAACTAAGATACAAAGAAGGCTTTAGGCTTCTCACTGTGTTTGGCGTCCCTACTTAATCCGGGAAGATGATCTCAATGATGTTGTACGCATCCTCGATTAGCTTTCCCGAAAGAATTGCGCACGTCTCCATGTTTTTCCGAGTATTTTCCCAAACATACTTCACGAAAAGATCCATCAGTTCACGTGGCTACAAAACAAAATGACAAAAGCCAGTTAGACTAATAAGACATGAATAAGTGCAGACACACGTATATAACCAAATCAAAGACGTACCATGCGCACAGTTCTAAGGGGTTGAGGCAGGGACGCACTTGTATCCTACACATCGATAAGCACGACAGAAGGAGGAAGTTGGCCTCTTAGGGCAATGGTGCTGCAAATTTCAGACACGTTATTACGTCACATACAAATAAAGTAAAGACTCGAATTTGCGTACAAAGTAAATAACTTGCAAGCAATCTGTGGCTTCCGTTGCTTCAGCAACCGATGGAGAGGCTGTTGTAGGGACTGCTCGCTGCTCCATTCTCTGAATTGCTGCCAACATCTCATGATGTCGCCCCTCTGCTCACTCTTCCATTTTATTTTTAATTTGGAGTAGCCCATTATGAAGGTGTTCCTCCATCATTTCTATTTGGTTCAGTGCCATTTGATGGAGCTCCTCCATCCTGTGCATCCAGCTGGATATCTCCTTAGACATCGAAGTAAAATGAGATGTCTGAGGAATGGGTGATTGCATCGGCTGCGGAGCATTCTCCTCCATGTGTTACAAAGGTGATGCTGGACGTTGTTCCTTCGAGAGGGCTGGAGGCTGTTCCTCTAAGGGGGCTGGCGGCTAGGACACTGTACCTTGCTTTTTCAGGGTCTTGCGTACCCATTCCCCTCCAACTTTGCTAACCCCCATACGGTCCACTTTCAATCTGTTGTATACGTCTATGGCCGTCTCTTCAATTTGTGACTCATTCTCTGATATCAGTATCCCATACTGCTCAACAATCCTCTAAATGAGCCTGTTGAATGACAAACACTTGGCCGAGTTGTTGAGCACTTCGTGCATGTACCTCAACTTCATATTGTTTATAGAAGACAGAGTGATCGGATTTGCTTTATTTTATTTCAAACATTTTGATCGGCTAATTAAATTTTTAAAACCATGCTGTGGGACTGTGTTTAAGTTATAAAAAGATTTGATAAGACAACGAATTTTCTCGTACTCCCTCTCAGCAACAAACCCAGGTGATTGCTCTATAGACACTTCCTTTTGCTTCGATTGCTATGCGTCAAAAGGTTATATAGTTAATGGCATTATTTTGGATTCTTGTAGTTGCCTTTCTAATTGGAAGGATATAACAAGGTATAACAAGAATTTCCAGTTGGATATGATATTTAAACCCTATTGATTTTCTCTTTTTCGTGTGTAGTGGCGGCTCTGTGAGATTGGGCTTGAGGAATGCTTATTTGTTCTTCTTAGTAGGTAAACAATATTGCGGTACTTTTGAGAAGTTAAATGAATTTCAACAGATTCTATCAAGCATTCAAGCATCTCTTTTGACACGATTAGTTGTAATGAAGCATGCTAAAATCACTATTCCCAACTTAAAAAGTGATATTTTTTTTTATAAGAGAACTTTATATTAAAAGTAAAAAGTTACAAGATTATTGATATAGCTTAGCAGAGATATTTTGATTTACTGTTCTTGTGCATTAATATAATTATTTTGTGTATTGACGTGATTATGAATAGAATTGTATCTCTCAGGAATATTGAGAGTAAGATTAAGCTAATATTGATTTATGTATGTTACGATTATATTCTAGTGTTGCTATTTGATCCTATTTTTATTTGTTGAGTGGCCGATTTTAAAATTGATTTGTGTTTTTGGCTTGACCTATTGGGCTATTTAGTGTTCTAGATTGGCATTCAGATACAATTCTATACTAGTGTGTATAACCAAAAAAGCGTTTATCATCTCAAATTGTTCCAAAAGTACATGGCATTGATTTTTTAAAATTTTTTAAATCACCTAAAGTTGCAATCTACTAAATAGATTTTTTTTGTAACTCAGATCTAGATTCTATATACACGTGGTTCTGAAAAACATAGGATTTTAGTGCTGTTTTCTTAGACAATAACGTGTTACATTTTGGTGATTGATAAGCTCACAATTTTTTTAGCTCAAAACTTGAAATCCCTTGAAAGCTACCTTGGTATGGCGGTTAACTATATATGTTATTTAATATTTTTCTATTTGCAAATTTTTTTAGAGGTTTATATTGTTTGCTGCCATTTATGGAATAGGTTCCTCAATATACTTGAAGCAGCGAGAGGGGCTAACTGGCTTGCAGGAAATGTAGAATCAAAAAGTTTCAGCTCTTGGAATGATGTTTTCGGTGTCCTTATTATTGGCATTAATCAGTTGCTGATATCTGGTTGGAAGCCAGAACAGTGTACAGCTATTAAGAATGAGCTTTTTGCTTGGAAGGAGAGAGGTCTCTCTAAAAGTGAAGGTAATGACTTGACAATTTGCATTTAAGTTGTAGATGACCTCTTCAACGCCCACGCCCAATGAATAACACATCAAAGCTGGGTTTATTTTTGGGAATAGGATATTTGGCTTCCCTTTTTTATTGAAAAAAATGATATAAATTGACTGTACTAAAAGGTTAGGAAAAAAAGAAAAACTGTTTCTAATTGGTTGAAACCATAAAATCTTTCAGCTCTTTTTGGTTTTGATTTTGTATTTGTTATGTATTCCTTGTAAATACCCTGCTGTAGTTTGTTATTTTCTGACATTTGTGGTTATTCTCTAACCACACTTTTATCTGGAACCTTCCCTCATACCTATAAAGGGAATAGAGTAGTATTGTATTACATATTGATTTTCTATTATCAAATACCGAATATAGTTCTAAAACCACTTTCTATCTTGGTATCAGAGCTCAACAATGGCCTCTTCCAGTGGTACCGTGATAAGTTAGGAAGGGTATAATAGGAAAGTTACTTAGTTAGTAAGTCTATATAAAGATTTGATGGGTAGTCGAGGGGGGAGATCAGATATTGAGTATTGTGTAGGGAGTCACTGGGGACTCGAAAGCCTAGTCTATTGTAAGGAAGTATCATATGTTTTACTTTGTTGATTGAGTTCCTATCAATATGGTATTAGAGCAGTTTCTTTTGTGGAGAGAAGATGTTGACGCGATCGAAAATTTTTCAACACCAAGAACATATTTCGAGAAGATTGGAGTTTCCGATTTTTGGTAGAATGGATCTGCAAGGCTGGATATTCACAGTGGAATGTTATTTTAGTATCAACCGACTTACGGAGGAGGAAAAGATTGAATCGGCGATGGTTTCTTTTGAAGGCTCGGCTCTTGCATGGTTTCAGTGGGAATACAATCGACAGCCATTTCTGAATTGGATGGATTTAAAGCAGAGTCTTTTGGAAAGATTTACTTGCTCAAGAATGGGTTATGGCTTTAAGGAATTGTGGTCGTTGAAACAGGAAGGCACAGTGGAGGAGTATCGCATAGAATTTGAATCCCTGGCTTCAAAATTATTTGGTGTTTCGGATAAAGATTTGTTCGATGCCTTCTACAATGGCTTAAAGAATGAAATCAAAATGGAGGTACGATTAATGAGACCGATAGAATTGTATGATCTGATGCAATCATCTCAGGTTGTTGAAGACTGGAAGGAGTTGTTGAAAACGGGCGGACAGAGGAGAAATATGGTTGTGGAACGATTGAACTGGGAAAGAAGATTGCTTTCTGTATTGGATTCGCAAGAAAAGAAAGTAGAGGAAGTTTGCGGAAAGTGGGTTAAAGAGGAATTTGTCACTTTTCAAAAAGCAGACTTTCATCGGGACTACGATGAACAATAACAGAAGAGAAACGATTTCTAGGCCACGACGAAGAAGTTTAAAGAATCGGAATTAGTTTACGACCTATTGCAGAAAGTGGCTGAAGCAGAAGCGTCAGTTGAGGAAGGAGAAGGGGATTCGGCGGTCGAAGAATTCTGTTGCAAGCGAACAAAGTGGAAACTGCAACGAAGGAGGAAACTGTTTGGAAAATGGGTGAGCTGGCGAATTTCGATGGAGGAAACTGTTTGGAAATGGATGAGCTGGTAGCCATAGATGGAAAAAACTTCCTAATGGTGGAAACTGTGCTTGTAGAGAAAAAACTTGTGATGATAGACATGGATGAGTTGTCAAAGAAGAACAAATCAACGAAGGAGAAAAGAAAATATCCAGAAGTTCAAATGCTATGCACAAGAGATATTGGGCCAACTTTTCCAAGGGCCCTAATGCAACAGTCTGGTGGGAAGATGTATTTTGGGCCAAATCTGGTTTGGGCCCATTTACATAAGCCATTGGATTTTAAAAAATACAATATTTTAATCTAGATTTTTGGATTACAATATTTGTTAGACCTTGCAAAGGAAGCGGCCGAAATTTTTTGGCTTAATTCTAGCATTTTTTCTCTTAAGACTATTGAAGATGTAATTATTAAATGTATTTTTCATTTTCTTCCACCTTGAGGACAATGTGTCTTTTTTGGACGGGAGTAATGACAGATTAGGAAGGGTATAATGGGAAAGTTACTTAGTTAGTAAGTCTCTATAAAGATTTGATGGGTAGTCGAGGGGGGAGATCGGATATTGAGTATTGTGTAGGGAGTCACTAGGGACTCGAAAGCCTAGTCTATTGTAAGGAAGTATCCTATGTTTTACTTTGTTGATTGAGTTCCTATCATACCGTAACTCCTCCTCCTTCTCCCACTGATTCTTCTGCCCTCCCTTCTCTCCCGTTTATCAACCAACCTCTCACTGTTAAACTTGATTCTTCTAATTACCTTGTGTGGAAGAATCAGATCCTCAACGTTGTTATAGCCAACAGTCTTGAGGCCTTCTTTGATGGATCTTCACCTTCTCCCTCCCCCTTTCTTGATGGTACTCCTCCTCCCCCGAACCCAGCATTTTCTACATGGCAGCGCTATGATCGGCTTCTAATGAGCTGGCTGTATGCCTCTCTGACCGAGCCATTGCTCTCTCAAATTGTTTGCTACACTTCTTCTTCTGCTATTTGGCTTGCTCTCGCTAGCCTTTACTCTTCAACCTCTCTTGCCCGGTTGACTGAACTGCGTGGCCAACTTCATAATTTGTCCAAAGATGGGTGCACTGTTTCAGAGTTTATCCAGAAATTTAACTCCATTTGTAATACCTTATCGGCGATTGGCGAACCTGTATCTCAGAAGGACCAGTTGATCTATCTTTTGGGTGGTCTTGGCAGCGATGACAATCCATTTGTTACGTCGATTACAAGTTGGTTTGACCAACCAAGCATTGAGGAGGTTCACAGCCTCTTGCTTAGCTACGAACAGCGTCTCGACAAGCAGAATGTGCTTCCTTCCATGGGCTCCCTTCAAAACAATTTTTCTGCCCTCGCTGTCGGTCGCGGCACCAGATTCTCTTTCTCCACTCCCCACCCTCGCTACAATCCCTTGGTGCCGGCTACATCAGAAGCTCCTCCGTTGCCTAGCATTCTTGGCAAACCGCAGTCGTCACACTCTTCATGGAAGCCTGGCCGATTTGCTCCAAACAAACCTCGTTGCCAAATCTGCCATAAAATTGGTCACTCTGCTTCGGTTTGTTATCAACATCTGAATGTATCGTTCCAGCCTCCTCCAAGAGCTTTCCATACGGCTACGTCCTCCTCTCCCCTCCCTCATACTAGTCAACTTATGCCTCAAGGGAACCCTACATCTCAGCCGTCCACTTGGATTCTTGATTCTGGCGCCACCCACCACTTCACACCCGAGGGCATTGATCTCCAATCAGCACAATTATACTTTGGTTCTGAGAATGTTATTACTACAAATGGTACTCCTCTCTCTATCTCTAATATTGGGAAATCTGACATTTCTTCTCCTTCTTCCTCTCTCCAGCTTCTTGATGTTCTTCATACTCCTTCTCTGTCTACTCGCTTAATTAGTGTGCACAAATTATGTTGCGATAATGATGTTATTGTTGAGTTTCATCCTTTCTTCTTTCTTGTTAAGGACTGGAGTTCTTAGACTGTCCTGATTCGCCGTAATGTTCATTGTGGCCTCTACTCCATCTCTTTGATGCACCCCAAGGCTCCATCACCCGCTCTAGGGCCAAGAAGATCATTGTTTATCTAACAAGCTACTATTTTGCAGGTAACTCTAAACTAATGGAGCTAGAAGAGGAGCCTTCACTCAATGATAAAGAATCTCCTTGGCATGTCCTCACATGGGAGAGTCCAACCCCAAATTGGCTTGAGGATTTTTGTCACAAGTTTGGTGAGCTTGCTTTGATCAAGAACAACAACTCTCTCTACATATGTTCAAGTTTGATTTGCACGTGTTAGTACTAATTTAGATTGGCTGGATTATGACTATTTTGGGATTATTTTATGTGTATTTTGGATTGTGGAATGAGGTGCTCGGGTGGCAAAGAAACCTAGTCCTCATGTCCAATTTTTGCTTACATTAGGGGCATTTTTGTAATTAACTCTTTTGGTCCTTAAGGGAGTATTTAGTCTCCCTTATTGGAAGCCCTAATCAGATTTGAAACCCCTAAGCTTGCTGCTGCAAAATCGTGTGAGGAGTTCTCTCCAAACCAACCTGGTGCTCGGTTCTTGCTTCACCGCAATTCCTTCATCAAAGCTCCTCCTCTCACCGTTTCTTACTCAATCTTATAGAGGAGGTTCTAGCTAGTTCTTCCAGTATTTCTTTAGGGGAATGTCAGTGGCGTGAGGAGCTAGAAGACTGAGCAAAAGCCAAGAAGGAGTGACCTTTCTTTGAGATGTCTGAACTAGTCGCACATCTCAGAAGTTTGGGGTGTTGCGGACCTTGTTGGTTTGTTGTTTTCCTTTCTCTGTTTATTGAGCTATTTATTGAATAACTCTCTAGATTTGGTTTATCTTAACTGTTCTTTGAAGTATTGGATGGATTTTATTTGGTTTGGAATCGAAATATTAGAGGTGTGCTCGTTTTATTAAAAGTTTGCAAGCTGTTTTTCTAAAGTCTGATTTTTTAGCGGGGTTTTGTTTCATTTATAGCTCTATTAATATTACGAATTTGGTTCTGAAATTTTAAGGGAGTAAACCCCTTTGGAATACGAAGATAATGGTTAAACCCCTTTGGAATACGAAGATAATGGTATAATTTTGACGCCGTTTAGGTTTAAATTCGTAATTTTATGGACGTTTGATTGGAGGTCGCCAGAATTGTCTATGCAGAATCTGTTTTAGGCAAATGCATATTTTGTCCATAACTTTCGTTTCAGAATGCTTTTGAGCGTGAAATTTGGAGGACCCCTGCCTTCTTTTGGTTATTTCATTCTCCTCCAAATTTGGGACTTATTGACTGTAGGCATTAGGAGTTATCGTTGTTACATTGAGAGTGAACAAATTTAAGCATTGCTGATTGTAGATTGCCCTAGTGTTGTCTTCTTGCACTTTTGGGGCACATCACTCTTCAACTCCACCTGCTTCACCTATTGTGTTTCATTTCTCTGCAGTTCCCTCTTCTTCTTTATGGAACTTTCGGCTGGGTCATCTGAATTTACACGTTGTCAAGCAAATTTTATCTTTTTGTAATGTGCCTGTTTCTCAGGCTTCACAGTTTCATTGTCAAGCTTGTAATGTTAGTAAATCTCATCGGTTACCCTTTTCTAATTCGTTGTCTTGTGCATCTGCTCCCTTTCAAATTGTGCATTCTAACATTTGGGGTCCTTCCCCTGAGTTAGCTTCTACGGGTGCTCGTTACTTCTTGCTTTTCATTGATAATTATAGTCGTTATACATGGTTGTTTTTACTAAAATCCAAAGATGAAGTTCATTCTCACTTTATTAACTTCTACAATCTCATTCTCAACCAGTTTCACACTAGTATTTCCACTCTTCAATCTGATTGGGGAGGAGAGTACCGTTCCCTCACCTCCTTTTTTCTTTCCAAAGGGATTCATCATAGACTCTCATGTCCGTATACCCCAGCTCAAAATGGTCGAGTAGAATGTAAAAATCGTCACATTGTTGAGATGGGACTGTCCTTGTTGTATCATTCCAACACACCTCTCAAATTCTGGCCATATGCCTCCTCATCTTATCAACCTACTTCCTTCTGCTGTTTTCAATCATAAGTCTCCCCATGAATGTTTGTTTCATACTCCACCAGATTATCATTTTCTACGTGTTTTTGGGTGCCTGTGTTATCCATATCTTCGGCCTTACTCTCTGAACAAGTTGTCTCCTCGTTCCTCTCCTTGTGCTCCGCTTGGTTATAGCAAGCATCATAAAGGCTATTTATGTTATGAAATTTCTTCCTCTCGTATAGATGTCAGTCGACATGTCGTTTTTTATGAAAACATCTTCCCTTTTCAAACAGCGTCTATCTCGTCCACTTCTCCCCTCCCTCCATCACCTTCTTACTCAATTCCTTTTCTCTCATTTCCTTCCATTCCCTTACCTGTTCCACCCTTGTCTTCCTCATCTCCTTCTACTCTGGCCTCGCCATCTCTCCCTTCCCCACCTTCCTCTATTGCACTTCCCAGTATTAGTGATAATTGTGGTTTACCAAATTCTCATCCTATGTAGACTTGTTCTAAGTCCGACATTTTTAAGCCTCGGGTGTTTTCAACTACACTTGCTGCTGACTTATTTGAGCCCGTTACATTTTTACAAACTTCCAAGCATCCTCATTGGATGCATGCTATGCTTGATGAACTTCATGCGCTGGAACAGAATCATACTTGGTCCTTGGTTTCCCTTCCTCTTGGCCAGAAAGTAATCGGTTGCAAATGGATTTTCAAGCGTAAGTCCAACTCTGATGGCGCTCTCAATAGATTTAAGGCTCGCCTTGTGGCCAAAGGCTTTGATCAGATTGCTGGTATAGAATACACAGAAACTTTTAGTCCAATGGTTAAACCTCAAACCATCCGGCTTACTCTCTCTCTTGCTCTGTCCTTTGGCTGGGATATTCGTCAACTAGATGTCTCTAATGCATTTCTTCACGGTGATCTCGGTACGGCCTCAAGTAGGCTCCTAGGGCGTGGTACACAAAACTTCAGTCTGCTTTGCTCAAGTGGGGTTTTACAGTTTCTCATGCTGATACTTCTATGTTTATCTATAAAAATGCATCTGCTACTATCATTATGCTTGTTTACGTGGATGATATTTTAGTTGCAGGCAGCTCCAAGCAGGTGGTTGATGATCTTCTGTCGTTTTTTCAATCTCATTTTGCTATCAAGGATCTTGGCTTACTGAATTTTTTCCTTGGCATTTCTGTCACACAATCCTCCTCTGGATTATTGCTCAATCAATCTCAATATATTTCTGATCTTTTGACTAGAGCTAGAATGTCTGATTGCAAGGCAGTTCCTACTCCAATGGTGTCTGGTGTGTAGCTCTCTAAATGCTCTGGCACTCCATTGCCAGATGGGACCCTGTTTCGCAGTTTAGTTGGTGCCCTACAATATTGTACTCTTACTAGGCCTGACATTGCCTTTGCTGTCAACAAAATTTGCCAATTCATGCATTCTCCGACTGACCTACATTGGCAAGCCTTGAAACGTATTCTTCGTTACTTGCAAGGTACTCGGTTCTACTCACTATCCTTTCAAGCCTCCTCTGTCATGGATATTTGTTGTTTCACGGATGCCGATTGGGCATCTAATCTTGATGACAGACGCAGCACAAGCTTCTTTTGTATCTTCATTGGCCCCAACCTCATTTCCTGGTCTTCAGCTAAACAGAAAGGCGTTTCACGATCGAGCACTGAAGCCGAATATCGAAGTGTTGCGAATGGTGCCTCCGAGGTTATATGGATTCAATCTTTACTGCAAGAACTTGGTCTTAAGTTCTCCATCAGCCCTGTAATTTACTGTGACAATATCAGTGCTACGTACATGGCATCCAATCCCATTCTCCATGCCAAGTCCAAGTATGTGGAGATCGACTTTCACTTTGTTCGTGAAAAGGTCCACAACAAAGAATTTTTGATGAAGTTTACACCTTCTTCAACTCAAGTGGCTGAAGGATTAATTAAACCCCTTCCAACCACAAAATTTTTCCTATCTCGCTTCAATCTCTGCGTTCTTCCCCCCTTGAGATTGAGGGGGGATGTTAGTATATTCCTTGTAAATACCCTGCTGTAGTTTGTTATTTTCTGACATTTGTGGTTATTCTCTAACCACTCTTTTATCTGAAACCTTCCCTCATACCTATAAAGGGAATAGAGTAGTATTGTATTACATATTGATTTTCTATTATCAAATACAGAATATAGTTCTAAAACCACTTTCTATCTGTATTTTACAAAGCTCTACTTGTTTTATGGGAAGCAATTTTTGCTAACTTTTAATGGCACATTATCTGCAGTGTAATTTTTCAGGTCTCCAAACTTTGCACTATTCTTTTGAAGGCAGTCAAAATTACCCTTGGTTCTCAGGGTTGGGACATTCTTGTTCCAGGAGCGGCTTCTGGAACACTAATACAGGTATATAAATTGCTGAAATCGATAGAAAAGTAATGTATCACATGAAGTAAGATCGTAGGAGAGAAATAAACATATATTTCAGAAATAAAAAGAACAGATAATTATGGAAACCTTCATTTTAAAAATCTTCTAAAAAACAACAAATAACCGTAAATAATAAATATTGATATATGTTCTAACACAAGTGTGAATTTTCCGAGTAGATTCTTAATTAGTTTCATAATCTCAAAGAAGATTATTAGTTGAAACTTTACTGTGATTTATGCTCAATGTCTTGGACTAAAAAGTGATGCTCTGCCACTTATTTTTAAATGTTTTTACGCCTGTTTCCTCGTACTCTTGATATTTTTTTGGGTAAAGTATAAATTAAACTCTGAAATTTGGTGGTCCATTTAACTTAAACCTTGAATTTGTTTTTTGGATAAAATGAATATCAAATTTTGATATTCATTCAATTTTAATCTTGAATATTTTTTTTAACAAAATGAACCTTTGCATTGTGAAAAAAATGAATCTCAAATCCATCTTTTCAATTTTGATCGGTTTGATTTCAGTTTTACATTTTTTCGGTTTGGACTCGAGTGGAGGTTGTTATGACTTGGTTTTGGTTGGCTTAGGTCCGATGTTAGCCTGTTTTGTTTCTCCTTTTTTTGTAATTTTTTAAATAAAAAATTTTAAAATATTATAATATTAAGATCTTCTAACTTTTTCACGATTAAAGTTCACTGTGCCCATTACTAATAAAATAGAGAATAGGAAGTCAAGGGGCTTGTTGGCAGTTAAGTTTGGTCACGATCAAAGCAGAATTAAGCAAGGTTTAATTTGTTCTTGATCCAAAATTTGAGATTCATGTTGTTAAAAAAAAATTAATTTGTTAAAGTTGGAAGTTTATTTTGTTCACAAAGAAAGTTTAAGGTTTAAGTTCAACGGACCCTCAAAATTCAGTATTTAATTTGTACTTTTATCTTTTTTTTGTACAATTTATTTTGTAAGTTGTTTGTTAAATCATACGGAAGAAAAGAGATTCCCCTATCTCGATAAACTGAAGCCAACGTTGAGCAGTAAAATTTGGTGTGGCCTACTGGCTGCAATGTGAATTAATTGTTGCCTTTATTTTTAATCTATTTCTATGTATAATCTATGTCCTTCTTATATTTGTAAATAATTGTAATTTTGTACCAGCATCTGAAGGACCTATCATACTTATGGTTGACGAAGCTGATGGAGATGAGGAGGTTTTACTCATTTCTACTGGAAATTGTAACAGCTTCAGTTCAACAGGTAACAGCTGGTGGAAGTAAGATAGTGGGCGTTGTACTTCTACAACTACAAGAGCTCCCTCACTTATCTCATCTTGGTGTTCGGGCTACACAAGCAAGTCCTTTTCTGTTTTTTCAATGAATTTAATATTTGTTTATAATTTTGAAGAATCATGAATTTAGTGGGTTGCACAGGAGAAGGTTGTGTTTGTGACAACCTCACTCGACTTAGTGGACAATTTGTGAGGTTATTCACATGTTTTCTCTGTGATTTTGTTTTGAGAAATTAACCTCACTCTTGAGTTCTCTTTCATACTTAATTGGGTCCTACCTTGGGAGTTTTTGCAGGTTGGAAGCATCCTCGACGGCTGTTAATTTGTTTTCATTATCTGATAAGAACCCTTCAACTATTAATTCATCTGGAATCGAGTCTTCCGGGCTGGCTGATCCTCTCCGAT
>JAJTVF010002842.1:0-10555 GCA_022433065.1 Begonia loranthoides | reverse complement strand
AATCTTTGATCTTCACAGAGTGCCTTTGAATGTCGAAGGTTACAACTAGACGTTAAATTGACAAAACAAAAAGCGTTGATAAACCAAATACGTCGAAAATCTTGTCCCATGATGAATCAAAGTCTGATGAGTGACCAGATAAAACAAATAACGCCGACAACTTGACAGGATGTTGGCAAGACAAAGGAAATCCGAGTGCAAAACAAATAGCGGCAACAACTTTGACAGTAAGATGGCAAGAGAGAGAGGAAATCCAAGAAACCAAGAAGAGGGACTTCTGCAATTTTTGGATAATTCAGCAGCACCCACTTGGAGAAAGATCAAAATTTTGTAGCATCTAACAACTCAAATTTAACTACAATGATAACCAAGAAGATATTGGTCGTCCCAAAATGGGATTCTTACTAACCAAGATCAAAATAAACCCTGATGACAGCGAAAACAAAAAAAAAATCTCATAATATGAATTTAGTGAGAATGACTCTTATACCATAATAAAATTGAATTTGATTGAATGTTTCTCTTCATCGAGTTGTTTCTATTATATAGAAAAATAAAAATTACATAAATTGCTAAAAATCAATAATTTCTTAAATTAAATCTATGTAAATAAAGAATAAATTATTTGCAATTGTAATACATAATTTGACAATTATAATTAACCGTTAATGCATGATTTCACATCTAGTTTAGAATTTTATGTAGTTTGAATACCTTGGCTGCTGCACTTGTAGTCTGTTAGGAGTGGGTAAATAGGTTTTTTTGGATATTGAAAATTAATGAATGGATGTACAACTTCAATCTTTCTAGAAACATTTAATCTGAGTGTTATACATTTTGTGGTGCACAGGAGTATGTGCCATGTGCGGCAAGCAAGTGCTTGAGACCAAGTTTTACAAACAAAGTAACGTATGATACAAATTGACACTTGATGGTGAGTCATTTATCATATGATATTTTATTTCAATAATTCTACCATTTTAGTGTTATTGTGGTTGTAGTAGAAGTTCACTAAGGTGAGCATGAAGAGGACGGGTTTCACTGGAAGTGTAATGTTATAGTGGATTCTTTCTTCCTTGTGACAGAAAATTGTGCATATGGAACTACAACTATGCATCTCTTTTAATTCATTGCACATAATAATATAAATATAAATAACTCTAATCTTTGAATATAAGATCGATGTAAATTGCTGACCTGGAAAGACATAAGAGTACTTGCTTGGTGTTGTCATAAATATCTCTCAATCCCCACCCCATGCGGCAACTATATTAATAATAGCATGTCTCGTACTTTGATGCAACCCCATCGAAGATGCTTCTCATACTTTGATCTTGTCATTGCAGTGTAGACATATTATTGATTTGTTTGATCTTCCCAATCATCTGCAAAGTTCAAATGAAAGGACACCATGCAGACTACAAAGCATGCGGTTTCTACTTACAACAAACTTTGTGGTTTATCAAAAGAGGGTTGGAAGAACTTACATTAAATTCTATATAATTGAATATTATATTTTCACAAATTGGTTCTTTGTATTTCGAGGATCCAAGTATCATACATAATGATGGTTTGAAAAAGAAAATTCACCAGGAATTTTTGTTTAGCCTGTTGAATAATTTTTATGGATTCGGTAAATTCACCAAGTCTAACTAAATAATGAGCTAAAGGCGATTCTACAATTCAAATAATTTTAAATTATTCTTCTTCAATCTAAGTTTTGCTCACATCTTCAATGAATTCAAGTACATATTTAAATAAATTCTGACTGTACGTAGAAATGATTTGTGGATTCCGAGCAGCTATAAATATAATGGAAATGATGCTTGCATTAAAGTCACGCCTTTACTTCAAGCTTTGTGCAAGTGTCGAGCATAATTTAGAATTTTTTTCCTATGAGCCCCAACAGAAAATCCTTGGGCCAGGTCAACCCATAAATTTATTGGTCTAAAGAATTATAAAGGCAAAATAAAAAAAAGGCTACCAAAGGAATATGTCATAAATGAATAAGTTGGCTTAATTTACGTTAGGTTGTTTAGTTTAATGATGATAAATTTATTTGGTTAATTAAGTTGTTTATTATATATTTGGTTGAATTGATAAATACATTATATTATTCATTGAAAATTCCTTTAATTTGGGTCTTAATGTTATCTAGCAATTTTATCTAAGTCCATGTAGCTCATAGTATGATCATTGAGACTTAGAGAATGCAAAAAATATAAAAATAGAAGAAGAGATCAACTTCATAATGGAAAAGGTCGACCAAAATGTTCTGTAGTAAAGAAAATGGTCGATCGGTTGATCGACCACAAAAATGAAAGTTTCCTTGAGATTTTAATTTGCTGAAGAACGATTAAGAAATGGTCAACTGCAAATTAAGACAAATTGCTCCTTTGTCTATGGCTGAGGAAGCGATCAAGCAAGAGGACAAGTTCATCAACTGCAAAATGGACTGAGTCGGCAAATGGCCTAAACTATGAAGAAAGCGATCAACCAAAGTGAAGAAAATGGTCGACCGAGAATCTTGTATAACGCAACAACTAATTCTAACAGTTGCAAGACGGTCGACCAAAATGGAGGTGGTCGACCGATTGCGCAGTGTCAATAAATTGAATACAAGTCTACCTTATGTCATTGTTTGGGTGTTGTATGGACGTCCAAGGATTACACATGTACTGAAAGTGATTCAACACGTGAAGGTTTACATATGCGTTTTTTTTGCAAGGGTTGCAGTGACCTCTCATAACAATTAAATCACATTGCCAATAAAATTAGAATAGTTAAAATAACACTTGAAAACGTATACGTAATAATGTGTCCACCTGCGTCTCAACAATTGTGAAACCTATAAATGTGTTCTGCAATCTTCCTCTCCCGCCTCTGTCACTTCTGTTTATGAACCTGTAGCTGCCACTTGCCTTGCTAGTGTCTGGATGTAACATCTCTAGTCTTTTTAGTAAAATATTGTTCACTTTGAACCAAAACCCACACGGTTTTGATCTTGGAGTTAGCCCAAAACGTATTGTACTAGGTAGAGAGGAGAACATTACTTATAAACCATGCATTTTTCACTCTTCTAAATAATGTGAGATTGTGTACACCCTTCTGATATGAGTCGAACTCACACCTAAGTCATTCGTGCTTTCCTTGGGTGTGTTGTCACAATCTCTCCATCTTTGGGGTTCGACATCCTCATCGGCCACACTTGTGGTTAAGCTTTAGCTTTGATACCATTTGTAATGTCTCCAGTCCTCCAAGTACAATATTTTCTGCTTGGGCCAAAGGTTGCACAATTTTGGTCATAGAGTTAGCCCAAAAATACGTTGTACTAAGTAGAGAGGAGAACTCTACTAATAAACCATATATTTTCCACTTTCTTAAGCAATGTGGAATTGTGCACGTTCACTAATATGGATTGGACCTACACCTAAGTTATTTTTGCTTTCACAGGGTAAGTTGTCACACTGGGCC
Organism: Begonia loranthoides; assembly: GCA_022433065.1. NCBI lineage: Eukaryota > Viridiplantae > Streptophyta > Magnoliopsida > Cucurbitales > Begoniaceae > Begonia > Begonia loranthoides. Next base: position 7,081 of record JAJTVF010002842.1, on the reverse strand, counting down.
TCTACCTTGACAAGTGTGAGAATTGTGACTCACACCCTGACATTGGCTACATGGCATGTTCACATTTTTCTTGGCTATAACTGTCCAACTATGAGGCTTGTCAACATCCCTTACTCTTTTTTTTTTGTGGCCTTCCTGGATGTCTCTAAAATGACGGTGACATAATTGGATCATGAGATTGCATACACACATGAGATTCCAGTCAACTATCACTAGTAACAATTACAAGTACGCTCGTCCAAATGGACTACGTACTGTTTGTTACCGTTGTTCACCTCAAACAAGCCAACACCTACAAAAATAGGACTCCATTTTTGTGCTATAAGTTGTAGTTTGGCAAACTGCTTCTTGATTTGAGGACATAAAAGATATGTTGACTCAACCATCTTTCCATATTTCTTAACCATCCGCATGATGTCTTTTTTTATCATCTCGAATAGAATTTGAATCAGTTTATCCCAATATGGTAGGATGCAAACATTGAATGACTCGCTTAAGTTGTTGAGGCTTATGTCGCACTTTGGGATTGAATTGAAGACATGTTTCGACCAAAATGTCGCAATGATATCTCATAGATATGTGTGTGTTGTCTGGTCAAGAAAAAATAACTTCTTCATCTCTCTCTCAAAGTGCACTAATGTTGTGGCTCTAGAAGTGCTCCACATCACCTCCTTAAACAACTTGCCTCTAAATTATTTTTGGAAGTTGCTATACAAATTTCTAAGGCAAAAACGATACTTTGATTACCCTGTAAACTCTCCATTAGCTAGCAGCAGCCCCTACAAAAACTAACAAACTGAGTCAAACGTTCATATACAACGCATAACATAAACATGCATTACAAAAGCAATCAACCATATCTCTCGTAGGTCATAAATGATTGTCGGTCAGACACATACCAACAAAAAAACATTCTGGTTGTCGTTGTAGTTGAGGCCTACTCCCCTATGTTTTCATCTTCAGATTCTCATAATGAACGAAACTTCTCATTGTCTAGAGTTGCCGAGATAGAATACATCGCTATAGCAGTTTCATGTCCAAATGCACACAACTCATGGGCTATGTGTAATACCCCGACTTTTTATATCAGAGTTTAATATGGATAATTATTTGGGTATTACCAAGGACGTATTCGTAGATTATAACTTAAATAATTTATTTAAGGATGATTAAGATTAATTTTGGAAGAAGGGGTATTTTATTTGGGTCATTAAATTAAGCGTGGAAATTACCTTGAATTGTGTGTTTTACACTTGCGAACGATAGCGAACGACACGCAGACGTGGAGTCGCGTTTGAAAACATATTGCACTTCGTCTCCGAGCTTTGGGATGATGCAGGATGACGTGCATCATCCAAATTCGTCCCCTATCTGCAAACTCGACTTTTCAGACTGAACCGAATGAATGTGGATAATGGCGAACGACTAAGTTTTGAATTTGTCCAAATTTTGGACAGTTTCGGACGCACGCGAACGCTAGACTTGAACGCCTTCTTTCGTCAAAATGGCAGATTCAGACGAACGCAAACGAAGGCAAGGACGTAGTCTTTCGTCTGAAAATGCATTTCTAATAGTAATAGTGGTGACTTCGGACGCATGCGGACGAGTGCAGACGAGAAGAGTTTGAATCTGTACAAATATTTGGACTTATCGGATGAACGCGGACGAAGGCGAGGATGCCTTCCTTTGTCCAAAAATATGATTCCGAAGGACAAATGTGGACTGAACCGGTTTGTTTTAGTTTAGTCCATTAATTTATAAGTACACAATTTTTAGTTAAATGATGAAGGGGAAAATGAGATTTATGGGATTAATTAGACTCATTGAATTAACTAAATTATTAAAGTGGGGGATTAAATTAAAAGGGGTTATATAGGGTGAAGGGAAGGCATAAATCGATTCAGCTGAATCGGTTCACGCATATTGGTTGGCTGAAGAAAAGAATGAGGGTGAGCTTGGGACGGCTTCCTTGCGGTGATGCGACGCTATCCGACGTCCGACGAGCAATTGCAGTGACATAAGTTGTCGCTAGGGCTCGGAATCAGAGTTCCTGTGGGCTATGATTTCCTGCGCCTGGTCGAGGTACGTTTGACTGATTTCTCTTCAACTTTGTGTTATATTAATCGGGCGACTGGCAGGGACAGATGAGCGACGACTTGGCGTCTGATGAGCAGACAACCCCGTGCTTCCTTCCAGCTTTGAATCGCACTAAGGGTGTGGGGAATGAATTTTACAGAGTGTTAAACACTCTATAAAGTTGGAGATTGACAGATTGGAGGCATGGGCGGAATGAGAGAGATAGCTTATACTCTTTGCCCTCCAAGTTGACGGAGAGTACGTCCTTTGTGTGCTGCGAATCATAAGTTTAAGTGAGGGCTTGAGTGATGCTTCTGGTGAAGTTGAGCCAAGAGCTGTGAAGGAGTGGAGAGAAATGTGACAAAGGAAGAAAGTTGAGCTTTGTGCTTCTCGGGTGATCCTCAGGTAACGCACACTTTCTTCTCTATTTTATGGATTTTGGATGCTTGCTCTGTGTCCTGTTATGGATTTCTAGATGATGAATGTTGGAAAAGATAATTTGTGGGCTTTGAATGAAATTGGTGGTTTGCTGTAAAATATGTTGTTAGTGATTTTTGTTGCGGCTACATATCATAGTTTGATGGGTTGAACATATTCTGCAATGGGGTTTTAAATGTGAATCTTGTATATAATTTGTTGGGTGAAATTGTTGAGATTGGCAAGTTACCAGGATGAGATTTTGTGACTTGGATTGGTTACTGCTACATGTTAATTAAGCTTGTTACATTTTATCACTTGAACGTTGATATGTTGGAAATGGTTTATGGTGTTTGTTGCTGGATTTAAGTTATCAATCTGTTATCTATCGTTGAGTTGATAAGTTGGTTAATAATCTGTAATTTATTGCTAATTAGGGAGGTATTGTGTACTGCTGTATTAGTTTGGCTATTACCATAGTCTGTGAAACATGTTGTTAATCTGCACGTTAGGATGATTTATCCGTTGCCCTATTATTTGGATAAAAAGGATAAATGAATAGTATGTTCTATTGGCTATTCCCGAAGCATGAATATGTTGGATTTAGTTTGTTGTGGATATGTGTCTAGTCGATAGTTTGGGATTTTGTTCTCGTTTGGATGTTATGTTTCGTTTTAGGTATTAAGGGGTTCCTAGAATTGCTATGTAATTAGGGATAGGAAAAGGATGAAATTTATAAGTTGTAATTATTAATAATAAATGTTACTAATTTGTGAAGGTATTAAAAAGATGACGAAAAATAACGAATAAGTGCTAATATGCATTAAAGTTTCGAGGTAAGAAATTGAGTGTTTATTCATCTCGAGTTTATTTTTTGTAGATATGTGTGTGCTGTTTGGTCGACCACAAGTAGTTTATTCATCTCTTTCTGAAATTGAGATGATGTTGTGGCCCTGACTGCCTTCTACATGATACCTTTCAACAAATTGCCTGAAAATTATTTTTTATAATTGACATATAAGTGTCTGAGGTAGAAACGATGTTTAGCTGCTAATGCATATTGTTCGATAGAAGGCACCAATCTCTTATGTCGGTCGAAATAAATGTCCATCCCCTGCCTAAATGACTGTCTAAGTTCAAAAGTAAGAAACACAAAAACCATGTCCAGGAGTCTTTGCATTCTGATTGAACAAGTGTCACCGCAACTAGATAAATTCCATCATTGGCATCAACGCTGACAACTATGAGCAACTGGCCTAGGAATAACCCCTTCAGGTGACAGCCATCCAGATAAATGATGGGTCTACCAAACTCCCTTAGACCTCTTTTGCACGTAAGGGTGTGCATGGTCTAGTTCAGTTTGGTTTTGAAGTGGAACCGAACCGAACCGGTTGTTTCGGTTTTAAAAATTCAAAACCGAAACCAGTTGTATGGGAAACTGTTACCGAACCGGAATTTCAGTTTTGGTTTCGGTTCGATTCCTGTTTTCCCTCATTTATTTATTTTTAATATTACAAGAGGAATCAATAATTTAATACCAAGCAAAATCAACAACAATCGGAAACAATTGAATCAACAGTCATGAGGTATTCAACATAATCAAAAACTCAAACAATCCAAGCAGGCAGTCCAAAACAGTAAACAAAACAAAATCATTTGAAAAATCAAGGAAACTCGATAACTAGCTAGATTGAAGTTGATCTTACTTACCCTTTTGAGTCTTGGCAGTTAGACCTATATAGAGTTGAGAGTTGAGAGTCGGGAGCGTTCGGGAGTCGAGAGTCTGGAGCGTTTGGGAGTTGAGAGTCAGGAGTCGAGAGTTCGAGAGCGTTTGTCGTTCGGCAGTCGAGAGTTGGGAGTCGAGAGTCTGCAGCGTTCGTCGTTCACTGTTCGCCGTTCGTGAGAGTTGCACAGAACAAAACAAATTTTGGAGTCGGGAGCGTTCGAGAATTAAGAGAGTCTGCAGCAGAAGTGCAAAATATAACAAAACGTGGAAGAACGAAGCCCTAATTACAGCCTCGCAGTTCGGTTCCCATTTTTTGGTTTTGAGATGCTGGAACCAAAATCCGAACTGAGAATTTTGGTTCTTCATAAAAAAGAACTGAAATTCGGTTATTATATATGCAAAATCGAACCGAACTGACGCAAAACCACCGATTTCGATTCGGTTCTTCAGTTCTGGTTCAGTTTGCACACCCCTACTTGCACTCATCCAAATACATGTACATCCTTTTAAATATTAGACTTGGATGAGTAGTCAAATCACGGGACATCAAATCAGACATATCTACCACTAACGACAATGTATTGCCTGAATTGGATCTTTTAATCTCTTCTGCGTACAACCATAGTCGTTTGTATTGTTCGTCATCATTCTTTCGTTTAGTTTCAAGGCTAAATTCCTAGCCCTTCTTGCAAGATCTTGGGTAATGTTGATATTAAAGTTCTTCCTGATAGTCTCAATAATGGAAGAAATGTCCTATGTGGCTGACTTTTGAACCTATCAAAATATTGTTTTGCCACCCATTTGTAAGAAGCGTGTCAGCTTTCCATTTGTCGCGCATATGTGTGCGCCTCATTATAGCTCTGAATTTGAAAGGTAAGTTCACTTTTCATTTTTGAAAGGTAAGTTCACTTTTCATTTTTGACGCGTGAAGCATCTAACTGCATCCATCCCTGTACACAGCCGTCAACTGATGATGTTCGCTTTTGAGGAACTTGATCCTGTGTCCATTTTTTAAAGCATAATCAACCACTTCTTCTATAATTTCCTTCAATGAACTATACTTTTTCCCCAAACAGAGCTCCGAGGACAAACATTCTAGTTTAAGATGCATACTTTCTGCCCAATCATTATTATCTGAGTCCCGTATGGAACGAAGGTCTGAGTCCAAAGATGCCAAGATTGAATGCATCTCTATACCAGGTTCGTGATAGAACCAATGTTGCACCTCCCTTTCGTAGTTAATGAATTCTTCAGCAATGGATGGTGCAACACTCCTCGAGCCCATGTGATGTGCAACACTCAATAACTTTGTTGTTCGATTGTGTTAAGGGAGTTAGGGTTGCTTGCGCTCACAGGGAAGTCCTTCGGGATTATATGTATAGTCAATTGACAGAATGACATTCGGTCGAACCGGACGTCCCTCGTATTAAGAAGGACCTTCGTTATGGCCCGAACGATGCCGTCTTAAAATGAGAGACGTTCGTAATTGGAAGAATGTCGTAGTCTTGTGGTGAGGGACGTCTTTTATGGAAGAAGGACGTTCATCTTAATTGAGAGAATTCGCGCGTTGTACCCTATAGCTGAAAAGAATTTGGAGTCCATCTTGAGTGTCTATTTTGATCTAGAGACGTCTCTTGCTCGATCCAACGGTCATGGATTGTAGTCCACCATTGTCTTTGGAAAATGACAAATTTAATCATAATTGTCAATCTCTATGAGGGACGTCCTTTGCTCTATCCAATGACCATGAGATATCATCCAACATCACATTTGGAAAATGACAGATTCAATGATGGCCGTCAATCTCGATAAGGGACGTCCCTCGCTCGATCCAAAAGCCATGGAATGATGTCTGCCATCACCTTTGGAAATTGACAGATTCAATCTTGACTGTCAATTCTGAACAGGAGATGTCTTTCCTTGATCTAACGGGCATTGACAATCATTTGCCATCGCCGGACAATCATGCCCAATTCCCATCCGTCTTCCAACGGGAAGGAGGGATGTCCCTCGCCCCCTAATAATTGACATCCTTTGTCTCCGTTCGACGGTCTTTTCCTTCAACGAAACGAAGGTGTTAACATCAATGGATTTGGACGGGAAACGTGACGACGAGATCACCTGTGAGAATATTTTATAGTTCAAGGTTTTAATTGTTAGTAAAATTTCTTAAGAGCTTGACTTGTCATTGATCTCATACTATAGGACATGAGGTGTTAATTTCGCTTTAATTTATTAATGGAGTGATTATTTGAAAAATAAAATTTAAATTATGCGAAATTAATGGAGAAAAAATTCATTAAATCAATTCTTAATTGTTGTATTTTACTCAAACGTTTTTTTGCAGAGAATCGCAGTTCAACCCTCACGCCCGGTGTTCCGATATCGCCGTTGTTGAACGAGTGCTAACAGTAACACAAAACAAGTTCTGTACTTGTCGTCGTTGTCAATCTTCTTCGTTCCTTCTACTGATGCCAGTATCAATAATGGCAATCTCGAGCGTCCCACTCATTCATACAGAGATTGAGCGCAATTTACATTAACGAAGAAAGCTATCATGTTCTCCAACCACAATATTAGTAACACTAATGGCACTCTCGAACCTCCTGATGGCTCCTCATCACAGAACGTACTAGTAACGGGTCACAAAGCTCGCTCCCGCAGGGGAAGGCAAGGCAGCCGTTCACTCCTTTCGAGCGATGGGCGTAGTTTAGGCTTTAGGGTTTCTGGCCAACAGCTCCAGAGTCCTCCTTGTACGGACTTCGACATGGCTTACTTTCATTCTTATGCCCACGTTGGTATTCACGAGGAAATGATTAAGGTTGGGTTTCTCTACTTCATTTTTACCTTCCTTTTCTTCCT
>JAJTVF010002835.1:0-10569 GCA_022433065.1 Begonia loranthoides | reverse complement strand
ATTTTTGCAACGGTCGTGCGGACGATAGGTACGGACGCTGAGGTCGTCCGGAAGTCGCTGTTGGAGTGTATATAAATAGAGAATCACTCCAAGCTCTCTATAACTAACGAATCGGTTATTCGAGGCGAAGCCTTGACAAAATCAACACTCGAATACTACTCAGTGAGCTTGTTAATTGCATTGTAAATCCAATTCTCCCTATTCCGAACTTGCGAGTTATATTTTGGGAGAATTTGGATTAGCTAGATTTAAGCTTAAATTTCTGAGTTTAGTATTGTGTTTGATAGTAGAGGGTGATACCCTTAGAATTCATCACACTTGGGTGACGCCCCGCAACAGTCAATTTAGGGTAACGACTCGTAGAGTCTAAGGTTGACGACCTAAGAATTAGTCAAGGGTGACGCCCCGTTTAATATTCAAATTGTAAACGGTTTTATTGGCACCCGTAAGCCAATTATTTAGTGTATCTCCAAGTGCAACTTGGAGCGCGGACGTAGGCTAGTTTGCCGAACCGCGTAAACAAATATTGCGTGCACCTCTCTAACCTTACTCTTCTCATTATTGCATATATTTGTTATCGATAATTTAATTATATGCATTAAATCACTTAGGGATTTAGAGAATTGAATTATCGCACGAAAAAGTTTAGAAACGCCATATTCACCCCCCTCTATAGGCGTATATCGATCCTACAACCACGTATGAGTGGATCGTTTTAAACACGTGCCCCTTTTGTACAATTTTCTTTCAAAAATTGAAATTTTATAAAATAAAAATTTTAAATTTTATTCATGTTTAATAAAAATCTTTATAATAAATCCGAAAATTTTAAATTCATACTGAGTTTAAAAAAACTCATCCCTTTAATAAAATTTTCAGAAAATTATCAGCCAGACTTCTAGATGCCGAGTCAAGATTAGATCCATCAGATTTGTTTAGTTTTTATTATTTAATAATTTTCTTTGAGAGACTTTTTGTGAGATATGTTCATTTATTTGGATGACTGTAATACATAAATTTTAAATTTTACTTTACGCACATTTTTTCTTTTCTTTTATTTGGATTATATTTTTTTACTATCTAATGTCACTTTTGGACCTGTTAAGCCCATTGCATTTTGGGCTCTGACTTTAAATAATTAAATGTTTTTCTTCCGCTGCTGAATATTTTAAATTAAGTGAAATGGGTCAGATGATTTGTCTCTTTTGAGCCGGATTGTTCCCCGTTCTGTCTCAGGTCCTTCGCGGGTCGTGACAGTCAGGTGCAAGTCTTCCTTGGCGTTCATCGTACACAAGTCTACCTGCACTAAAAACAGACTTCGATGCTACGGTAGATACTAGAGGTGTAGATCACGTGCCATTATAAAAAGAATATGATATGTAGAGGAAAATGTTTTTCACAAATCTAAAATATTAAAGTTCTCATTGCGAGAAAATTGATATCGAGTGTCAAAATAAATATCTAGTTCAATTCACATAAAACTAGAATAAACATATGTATCTAATTCATTCCAAATATATGAATACCAAATTGTGGAGCTATTATAGCTCCACCACCACTATTAGAATTAGCATGTGAAGAAGGACGTGAATGACTAACCTTACAATATTTAATTTCATAAGAAGAATATAAACTAACAATTTCAAGTGTTATTTGACCATTAGAAAGTAAATGAGTAGTACATAAATTTTTAGAAATTCTATTAATCATGAGACTCACTCTCTTAATTTATACTTATGATCCATTATGCATGCATAACAAAAATAGAAGAAATGTCAAACCAATATTTTTTAAATTTTGTTTCCATTTTATAAAGTATATCTCTAAATTCATCTATTTGTCGCTATTGTACAAAATTACCCATTTAATTTAAAAAAATTAGAAGAACAAGATGAGAAATAAGATAATAAATTATCAAACATTCATTTGTAGCATCATAAAATGGTTTTAAAAAATTAAAAAATGTACTAGCTACATCACAACTAGATTTATCTAGATTAATACTTTGTGTTTTCTCATTAATAAAATCACAAATAACTTGCCAACATAGCATAACATTTTCCAACATTAAATAAGTCAAATTTCATCTATTATCTACATCAATTTTTAATTTTCTTAGTTGAAGTTGGATAGTTTTTCAAAAATCTCTATATCCAATGATATAAGAAATTGTAGATCTAATTAATTCAATGTAAGACGAAATATGTGTCATACCATCTTTAACAACTAAATTCGAAATATGACATACATATCTCATATGGAAAAGAAAATCGTGAGTAGTATCTAATTGAAAATAATTTTTAAAATGAGAAATGACAATATCATTAGTAACATTATCAATAGTTATGCTAAATACTCTATTTCTAATAGAATATTCTTGCAATATTATTACAATATATCTATAAATAGTAAAACTAGTGTGAGAATATTCATAATTACGAAATCTTAAAATTATTTTATTTAATTGCTAAGATTCATCAATAAAATGAGAAGTTACAACAACATAGCCTACAACATTACATCCACCTCATAAATCAGAGGTAGGGTAATATAAATAGACACCGATTGAATGTTTGAAAAAAAATGTAATTAGTTTATCTTTCATATCATTAAATATTTTAATAATATTATTTTTAGTTGTACTTCTAGGAACATATTTAAAACTATGAGTAGCATACTCTTTCATAAAATTTTCAAATTCATCACTATCGTTGAACGATAAAATCAACTCGCATTGTACTACAAGTTTTGTTATTTTTTCTCTCATTTTATTTTGTGAATATAAAAAGTGTCACTACCACTAGCATTCAATAATCTGTGTAAGGTTTCTTACTTGCTCATTTAAGTGACATTTTTTATAATGTCTAACAAGTGTACTAGTTGAATTACTGGTAACATATACATAATTTTTAACACAATATTTACATTGAGCTCTAAATTTTACTTTTCCACCAATTTTAATTTCTTTCATTTCAAATTATTTCCATACCTCAGACGTTTTGTTACTTTTTTAGGTGAAGAAGTGGATGCTTGTGCAGATGATTGTTTGTTGAAAATGCAGGATTTAACTCCTTATTTTCCTCAATATCATCTTCAATATTCTCAATATTATAATTACGTGGATCCATTAAAAATAAATATTTAGAATAAATTCTAAATGCCAAATTGATACCACAAATTCAATTAATCAACAATAGTTTGTAGGTGGTATGAATTTTGTCATCACCTTCACTTATACGAAACCTACAAAAATTGTTAAATCATAAACGTAAAATTAACAACAACATTAAAATATTCTCAATATTATAAATAATTACGTGGATCCATTAAAAATAAATATTTAAAATAAATTCTAAATGCCAAATTGATACCATAAATTCAATTGATCAACAATAGTTTGTAGATGGTATGAATTTTGTCATCACCTCCACGTATACAAAACCTACAAAAAATCACACAAAAATTGTTAAATCATAAACATAAAATTAACAACAATATAAAAATACATTAAATAATAAATTGTAAAATATACCTTGTTGAATGAATTGAAAGAGTATGAAAATTGATAAGAACAAGAGAGATTGATTGAGCACACTAGAAATTCAAAAGTATGAGAATAAGAGATTAAAATAAAATTTGATGAAAAAATTTAAAAGTATTTGAGAGTATTTATAGAGGAGTGGAGAGAGGAGAGGGAAGAGAGGGGAGAAAGGGGAGAATAGAGAGAAAGGAAGGAAGGAGGGGGAAATCCCCCTCCCCTACCAACGGTCAAGCCAACGATCAAATGATCATTGGCAATGGCAGGGGGAGGGGAAATTCCCCCTCCTCCCACAGGCCGGCCCCAGAATGGGACGGCCTGCTTGGCTCGTGCGCTGGCTCCCCTGGTTCGGTCTTCGATCGCTAATTATTACAATGACATTTAAGAGAAATCGGTTGACAATGAAGGAATCGGTTGACTGCTATATATTATAGTGGCGTTTTCGGTCGACAAAGAAGAAATTTGTCAACTAAATGGTCAACCGCTACATATTACAGTGACATTTTTAGTGAACAATGAAGGAATCAGTCGACTAAATGGTCAACCACTAAATATTACAAAGGTGTTTTCAGAGTTTTGAAGCATGGAATCGGTTGATTCATCGATCGGTCATTTTGACAGCAAAGTGGTCAATCATTTGATCGATCGGTCTCACTACATTTTGTGAAATTTAACGGTTGCATGAGAGAGAGAGAGAGGAGAGGAAGAGGCAGGCCCCTGACCAGGTCAGCTCGTCTGCCCCGGTCTTCGACGGGCTTGGGAACCCAAAGCATGGGGCTCCGCTCAGCCTCGTCTCTGGAGCCCAGACTAGGCTTGGCTAGTTACTGTAGCAGAAGCTCGACCCGTTACCGGCTCGCCCATTTAACAACTGTACGTACGAACGTAAGGAGAGTATTTTCTTAGTAATTCGTTATTAATTTCTTCTCATTTGAATAATTTAAAATGTTTTTTTTCTAAATTATTTATTTTCAAATTATCTGGTCTATTCTTATCATTGCCTTCTCAAAAATATGAATATTTAGATATTTAAAATGTTTAAAATGGAAAAAATTGACGATTATGTGCGTTTCTTAATGTAAAGTGACGCTATCCTATTTACATTTACTTAACATTTTTAGTGCTGCATCTTTCCCTTCTACAAACGGTCTTTATCTTGCATTTGCTATCTTTATCTTGCATGTGCTTGCTATCAATCCAACGATTATGTGCAATAACATTTTTTTAATCTAATATTCTATATTTTGTCATCCCATTTAATTCAATAGTCAATCTCTCCCGTGTGAGATCTTTCTCTCATGTGAAAGTATCATTTTCGTAATCTAGCATTCATTGTTTTGTCGTCCTATTTAATCCAACAATCAATTTATCTCTCGCATGGAATTTTTCTCTCTCGCAAGAACATCTTTTTTTTCCGCATTGTAATCTAATGGTGCTTGTTTTGTTTGCACAATTGACCCAACGGTTGTCATTTTGCTTGAATGCCTATTTAACAATTAATTAGACGAGGACTATCTCAATGACTTTTGCCAACACTCTTTTTTACATGAAAAGACTTAATTTCTCTGCGACAATAAACGCCACTTCTCAATATGATATAATTTCACTTGCAGATACCTACCTTCACAAACTCTAAATTGCGAACAATTCTCCCAAATTTAATTTATTATTATATTTTTATTAACATCCATAATATATATATATATATATATAACCTCAAACATAATTTTTTCCTTAATAATAATGTCATTACATTTATAGAAAAAATGCAATCACTACCTTAATGAACCCATCACTACCTTAATGAACCCACGCGAGTTCACAAATTCATATTTTTGAAAAAAACATTTTAAATTATTTCTTTTTAAAATAACAGTGCCTATTATTGTTGTCAAACTTCTTTCACTCTATAATTAAAATAAAAAATTTTAATATTTTGATCGGCATCAAAAAAATATGCTGGGTATACTATATTTTATTTTTCACTCCCGCAGCCATTAACGATAAATACAAATAGAAGGCCATTCCATTTTGATTAGGGCATCGCTCCAATCCGATTAATAAAAGTTTCGTAATTTGAAGAGGGCCAGATTTTTCCTTTTTTCAGTGTGGAAGATGGTGACTTCACTAGTATGGAAAGATAGACGAACAACACAATCAACATGGAAAGAAAAGTAATCCACTCACAAAAAGGTTTTGCTGCATCTAAATTAAATAGCAAAGTGACAAATGTTAAAGATTGATAATTTATAATGTTATTTGAATTCAAAAAATCAAGATTTTAATTTTTAGGAAAGATCACATGACTAGGGAAAACAAGCTTACATCATACATTGAAAAAAATAACAGCAAGTGATAAGAATAATCAACGGAACGAAGGGCACCAACTCAACCTCCAAGCTACTAGAGGCGCAATCTATTGGTCACAAATTGGATATGTTGTTTTTCAACTCTAGTAGTCGTGTGATTAGCACATCGTAGCATCCAAGATTTCTCTATTGAAACACATAAGAATTTCGATTGTTGTAGTGCAATGTATTAATTCGAATCTAGTTATAAATAATTAATTTCTAAATGAGTGACAAGTTGCACGGGTTTAGAAGTATTGCGTATTTAGATAATATCAACAACACATATACAACGAGATAGAACATATAAGATCGTAGAGAATAATAGTTCAAAAAGTTTAAAATTTATGGACTAGTCTCAAATTCGTCAACACAGAGCAAAGTATGTCCCTGTACATTAATAGACGTTTAGTTACTACTAGGCTAATTGCATCAATTACTGTTGATTAAAAAGTTAAGTGTGCATGTCATCACACAAAATAAAATCGCGTATTTTATCGTATGATCTTTCAACTAGATAATTTAGACAGATAAATAATAAGTTGTTCAGAAAATCAGTGCACAGAGCTTGGTATCATAAAAAAAAAAGGTAAATGACAAATCAACTATCGTGGTTTGTGATCAATGACAAGTCAACCACTATGGTATTTTTTCTAACAATTTAACCACTGACGTATGGGAAATGACAAAACCAATATCACAGTAACGTTTTCCGTTAACATATTGACGAGACATCGTCTCAAGGTACCGCAAAATTTGCGGTGTCTCACAAGAAGACACCGCGATTTTCGCGGTGTCTCACAAGGAAGACCAGCGAATCAGAGACCGCGACCGGCGTTCTGAATTCTTCTCAGAATGCCGGCGAGGCGTTCTGAATTCTTCAGAACACCACGGGGCGTTCCGGCATTCGGACGTTGACACCCACCTTTTTAACGGTAAACGTGTTTGTGATGTTGGATTTGTTATTTTAACATACGTAAGTAATTAACTTGTTACAAAATATTTCATAGTGGTTAACTTGTCATTGATCGCAAACCACAATGGTTGATTTGTCATTTACCCAAAAAAAAAAAAAAAAATACTTATGCATTGAGTTTTTCAATTTTTCTATTATCTGGTCTCTCTTTTCACTTATCACTTTTCCTCATGTCTTTTAGTTTTATTTATTTATTTATTTTGTACTAAATTTAAATTTAAACATCCCAAATAATATTTAGATAGTCAATTATATATGAATTCAGAATGATTCTAAAATCAAAATAGTCTTAACATCAATAACATCATTCATGCATTTTTCTTTCACTTTAACTATTGACATAGACTTGACAATCAATTCAAATTAAAAATAGTCATCCGCATACGTGACTTTAATGCAATTGGTTGAAGAGAGACGAATGGAGATGGTTGACCTCTCTTATCTGAAGGTGCATAAAGACATTGCTTTAGTTCTGGGCAATTCACTATCTCAATTTTCTTTAGAAACTTGCAAATCAATGGTCTTAAGGGGAGACATATGTATCTTAGATGTGGCAGGCCAATCAACCTTAGATGCGTTAACTTGGGAAGAGTGATTTCTGTCATAGCCTCATTTATATCTTTCTCATCATCCGTCGACTCTCCTATTATCTCTTCCAGTTTGTCACACCAACTAACTGTAAGTATTTCCAAGTTGTTGAGGTTGGACAACAATACAATTTTAAATACTACCTTCATTCTTGGACACCCAATGATATACAGCTCTCGAAGACAAGAAAAGACATTGCACGCTTTCTTCCTTCTACCAATCAAAGCTTCCAAATTCTCCAGATCTACAAGGTGCAGTCTTTCAAGGGTTGGAAGAACAAAGGAAGAAGAAGATGAAGTAGAAACCAACTCTATCATGTAACATCCCGATATTTTAAGATGCCTAATTATGGAGATATTACCAAGGACGTAGGAGCGTTAAGCTTTTAAGTAAATTATGCAACGGTTGTACCCGCATAATTGCATTGGTGAAGTTACAAAAATATGGCAGCTCGTATTTAGGAGTATTATTTAATGATGTATTTAATGGGAAATCGAGTTGAGTGTGAAGTAGAGGTGGCTAACGAGCCGAGCCGAGCCGGCCGAGCCTGAAAAAGTCTGGCCCGTAGAGCCTGCCGAGCTTAACGAGCCGAGCCTAAGGAGCCTGCCGAGCCTAACGAGCCGAGCCTAACGAGCCGAGCCTAACGAGCCGAGCCTAACGAGCCTAACGAGCCGAGCCTAACGAGCCAACCGAGCCTAACGAGCCTTAACGAACCGAGCATAACGAGCCAAATATACATAAATAATAATATCTTTTATAAATTATTTTCAATATTATATAATTTAAAACTATAATAAATATTTATTATTATAATGTAAAAATACTATAATTAATAATTTAATTGAATAAATATTTTTATTGAATTGAATAAATATTTTTATTACAATTTGAAAATGAAAATGAAAATTACAATTTCAAATTTAAATTACAATTTCAAAGCACAACTTACAAGATAAAAAAAATATATGAAAATGAAAATTACAATTTCAAATTTAAATAAAAATTTAGTCTTCGACATCCAAATTTTTGAATTCTTCAACTATGTCATCTTCTCGTTGTTGATCTCTCGTCACAGCGTCGTTCCAATCCTTCATGCAAATGAGTGCCTCAACGATTTCTGGTGCAAGTCTTCCTCGTTTATCATCGTAAACACGTCCACCTGCACTAAAAGCAGACTCCGATGCTACTGTAGAGACCGGAGGTGTTAGTAGATCACGTGCCATTCTAGAAAGAATAGGAAATGAAATAGAGTTGACTTTCCACCAAGCCAAAATATCAAAATCCTCGGGGCGAGAAATATTATGGTAGGTGTTAAGATAAATATCGAGTTCATTTCTTTGTGAATTATAAGAATGAACATTGCTATCTATTTGCTTAAATATATCATACATAAAATCTTGTGGATCTCCACCACAAGCACCACTACTACTAGAACTAGCATGCATATCATATGAAGGAATTGAACGATTATTAGAATATTTAAATTCATAAGAAGAAAATAAATTATCAATTTCATTTTTTAATTGAGCACCATTAATTGAAGAAGAAATACCTAAATTAGAAGAAATTCTATCAAGCATTATACACACTCCATTTAATTTAAATGTAGGATGCATTACACATGCAAAACAAAAAATATGAGGTAGGTTAAGCCAATATTTTTTAAATTTTCTTTCCATTTTTTCAATTAATGCACTAAATTCGTTTCTTTGTCTATATTTTTGAAAAGTACCCGTTAATTTTATAAAAATTGGGAGAACAAGATGAGTAGTGGGATAATAAATTCCCGAACATTGATTTGTAGCTTCAAAAAATGGTTTTAGAAAATCAAGAAATAAATTAGCAATATCGCAACTACTATGATCAAGAGTAATACATTTTGTTTTTTCACTAATATAAGCACAAATAACTAACCAATATGGCTTAGCATTTTCTAACATTAAATAAGTCGAATTCCACCTTGTATCTACATCGGTTTTTAATTTTCTTGGTTTAAGTTGAGCAGCTTTACAAAATTCTTTATATTCTTGCTGTCGCGTATTAGATGAAGTAATAAAAGAAATTGCAGATCGAATAGATTGAATATGAATCGAAATAAATGACATGCCATCTCGAACAACTAAATTTAAAATATGACAAACACATCTCATATGAAAAAGAGTATTATGAGCCATATCTAATTGAAATAACCTTTTAAATTCACCAATTGCAACATCGTTAGCAGAAGCATTATCGAGCGTAATACTAAAAATTCTATCTCTAATAGCATATTCTTGCAAAATTTCAACAATATATCTATAAATGGTAACGCCACTATGTGGATATTCACAACTACGAAATCCTAATATTCTTTTATTTAATTGCCAAGAGTCATCAATAAAATGAGAAGTTACGACAATATATCCTAAAGCATTAGGTGCACTCCATAAATCAGAAGTAATACAAATAGACATAGACGGAGCATTTGAAAAAAACGCAATTAATTCATTTTTCATATTATTATACATTTTAATAATATCACTTCGCAAGGTAGTTCTAGGGACTCGTCTAAAACTAGGATTAATATACTCTTTCATAAAATTTTCAAATACCTCGCTATCAAACATAGATAAAGGTGACTCAGATTGTGATATATATTTTGCTACTCCTTCTCTCATTCTATTATGTGAATACATAAAAGTGCCACTGCCACTAGCATTTATTAGTGTTTGTGTAGGGTCTCTCACTTGCTCATTTGATTGATGTTTTGTACAATAATGCCTATTAAGTGTGCTAGTAGAACTACCGGATTCGTATGCATAATGTTTAATACAATATTTGCATTGTGCTCTACTTTCTATTTTTCCACCGATTTTAATATCTTTTATTTCAAAATGATTCCATACATCCGACGTTTTACTTCTTTTTTTTCTAGGTGATGTTGTGGATGCATGTGCAGATGATTGACCAATTGACATTATGGGACTATCTCCCCTAATTTCCTCAATATCATCATCAATATCAACAAAAGTGTCAAGCACAAAATCACGTGGATCCATAATTAAAAAAATTGATTGCGAACAAATAAAATCAAATAAAATACGAATACGAATACGAATACGAGTGAAAGTGATACCGCACAC
>JAJTVF010002809.1:0-10162 GCA_022433065.1 Begonia loranthoides | reverse complement strand
CCAAGCTAATATCAGTCCTACACGTCCCTCAATCTAGCTGGTATGAACTTTCATCTGCTAGCGCCTTTGGAGGATGACCTAACTTCATTTTGACCTTCAATCCTTGTTGAAGGACGTCCGTCCCTTGATCCAAATGGCATGACCCTTCATCTACTAACATCTCTCCTCCCATCCTAGACGTCCATCCTTATTGAAGGATATTCATCGCTTCATCCAACGGCCAACAAGGACGTTCCTCACCTTTACAATGGGCAAGAGGATGCCTCGCCTCATGGATTAGCATTGGACATCCCTCGTTGTTGAAGGACATCCGTTGTTGCTGTCTTGGACGTCTCCGTTCGACTGTTCTTTGCGACGTTAATAGGATTGCTTCATTTGTCTCGACGTTTTTGACAAGATACATAACTGCAAGGTTTGCATTGTTCTTTTTCCATTATTTGAGATTTTAGTTGACTATGAATTTTCTTCAATGTTTGTGGTATAACTGACCCCAAACTATATATATATATATATATAAAGATTAATTTTGAAATATTTTTATTGTCACGACTTTTCTTTCATGTATGATGTTACCATTGTTTATTGGGAAAATGATAAACCAACCATCGTACTTTACGTTCAATGACAAACCAACCATCATACTTTTTTTTGCTAAAAAATTAACCGCTGAACTATGAAAAAACGTTGCTACAAACATCACCGTCACATTTGCTGTCAAAATTTGTTGTTTGTAATGCCGCGATCACGTTAACGCCAAGGGGCGTCGAAAGGAGACGTCGAAGGCAGCAACAATGGGGAATGTCTTTCAAAATCCGTCGACTGTAACACCGCAGTCACATTAATGCCAAAGGTCCTTCAAATGGAGACGTCCAAGACAGCAACAACGGACATCCTGCAATGACTACAGACGTCCAACGCTAATCCAACAAACTCATCTTGCCCGTTGGAGTGAGGGACGAATGTCCCTCGATTAGAATGGACAGGGAGGGTGGAGTTTGTCATTTTCCAAAGGTGATGGCAGACAATGGTTTTTGGTCGTTGGATCGAGGACGGACGTCCCTCGATCGGAATTGATGGCTAGGATGGATTTAGGCCATCAACCAAAGAAGGGTCACATGTAAGTCACCCGCTTTTTTAAATGGCAAACTATCTCAATTAAGACGGACGTCCCTCGGTCCACAACGGACGTCCCTCTTCCCATATCGGACATCCCTCGTCCAGAAACGGACATCCCTCAAGTTGAAACTACGTCTTTATGCCCATAACGGACGTCCCTAGTCTCACAACAGACGTCCCTCAACTTAAGACTACGTCATTCAGGCTGAAATGGATGTCTGTTTTTGGTCGTGGGACGTCCATTTTATGTTCAAGGGACTTCTCTGAACGTTAAATTGTTGTGGTTGGTCCATAACCTAAACAGATGTCAACCAAGGAGAAGGAATACAGTGTTTGGAGAAGTAATATTCCATTAAAAGTGAAGATTACAACAATTGAAGAGAAATGACAGAAAGAAGAGAAAGAAGGAGATGGAGATTTTCAGAGAAATGAAAATGTATAATCGCGAAAGATGTCCCTCGAACATAAAACGGATCTCCCTATAATTCATTGAACTTAGTTAGTCGAGGATTTCGTATTTTGTGGTACTCGCCGGAGCGTACAGTCAACGGTCCTTGGTGTTAATGAAACTGCGGCATTAAAGTTAACGGATTTTGACGACAAATGTAACAGCCATGTTTGCGGCGATATTTTTTCATAGTTCAGTAGTGAATTTGTTAACGAGAAAAATTTAATGATTGACTTGTCATTAATCACAAAGTACGATGGTTGGTTTGTCATATTCCCTTGTTCATTTAATAGCCACTCTTAAGTGCACTTTTTTCTTAGTCATAAAATATATTTAATGATGGTTAGATTACCTTTGTTCACCTTATACCATATTTTGGGAAAAAAATATTATTTATTTATACGTGAAAATGATCAATTGCTTGAAAGTATCTTTGAGGTTCTCTATCAAATGAGGCATGGAGGGTCCACTACAAAGATCCAGGTCAAATGAAAAATAATGATAGTTGATTAAATTATTTGATTAATTTTAAATCGTCACATTACCATGTCCTTTTAAACACGTCTAACTAAGCTTTGAAGAACTCTCCTAAGTCATAACAGTAATTTAGGACGTGCTTAACCTAACTAATAAACCAACCTGATCCGATGAATTTGATTCAATTTGGTTTCATGCATTAGATGAAGCAGATTCAGTTCATTTTTAAAGAATATGGGTTTTAGTTTGATTCCAGATTGTAATAGTCAAATTGCAGCACATAATTTGACAGATAAAAACCATAATTTTAAAGGAGAAAAATTTAAACCTTAATACTAAATCCTCACACTACAAATCATATATGATTTATGTCAATATCCAAAGATAGGCCTAATAGAAATTTCGGGTTGAACGACTCATCATCAGAGAGGACCTGATCACTCAACCCAAGTCTAGGGTGTTAGCGAAAGTGTAATAACCAGAAATTTTCATGATCAATTATAATGAGACAATTTAGAATTTAAATAAATTAATTATTGTCACAATTTATTTATTTAATGAAGAATTTGAAATATTAGAATTATTAAATAATAACTAGAATTAGGAAAGTTAAAATAAATGATTTTATTTTATAAATAAAAAAATAAAATAAGAATTATTGAGGAGTAGGAAAGTCGAGTATGTTAGAATTTATAAAGAAATAATGTTTAAAAATTCAAGGTTAAGGAAAAATTTAAGTGTTGGTTTAATATTTTATATTATGGAATTAAGGAAAAATTGTGTAGGAAGGATCAGATGCAATAGGAACAGTTGGATGAAGTTTAGGAATAGTTGAGATCAATTTTGATGGAGAAAGATTCTTTCGTAGAAGGGAAAGATACTTTTGCAGAAGTGTTTGATGCCATTTGGGTGTGGGGGAATGTTGGTCCGTATGATAAGATTTTTGGAAAGAACGTGGATTGTTAGATTTGAGAAAGATACTTCTATGAGAGTGTTTTATGTGGGAGGTTGTTGGACCATAAGATTAGATTAGTGGAAAGAATGTGGATCACTGGATTTAGGAAAGATTCATTTGCGGAAGTGTTAGATGCCACTTGGACGAGGATGAGTGTTAGATCGTTGGATTTAGATTAGTTGAAGGAGTGTGAACTGTTGGATTAGGAAAAGATTCTTTCGTGGAAGGGAAAGATGTCGTTCGGTAGGAGTTAAATAAATAGGAACATTATCATTTTACGTTTTAGAGTGTTTCACCAGCTGCATATGTGTCCGTGGAAGCAAATTTAGGTGTTGGAACAAAGTTGCTTGGATTAGTGAGCCTCATTTAATAGTGTTAGAGTGGAAGCATTCGCTTCCGCGGAAAGGTTAGTATCTATGGCAAGTTTTAAACAAAGTGAAATATTGTCATGGATTTAATGAATTTGCGAAGACGGTGGCGTCTGCGGGAGCGTTACTGTTTGCAGAAAGGATTTTTGAAATGGCTAACTACACTTGGAAGATAGCGATTGATGGACGAATCTGCGGAATGGAGTTTCCGTGGGAGCGTTGGCTTCTGCAGAAGTGTACGCATTTGCGGTTGCTTTTGCGATCGCGAATGTAAGTTTTATGGCTGACGTGGCTATTGGCCATTAGATGAGCAGGTTGTTGTGGACCTCTACTATGGCTGTTCGCGCGTCTGTTGTAGCTCGAATAGGTTTTAAATAAGTTAGTTTTTCAGATTCTTGCGAGGTATAATTTGATCTTTAGAATGTTTAGGAAAATATAAAATTAAGATATGATTTTATGGGATTTTCTCCATCCAAGTTCTCTGTTTATGAGTCTATAAATATTAAGGTTTGGCTTGAAACCCTAATCACCCGAAAACCCCAAAGTTGAGGGAATTTTCTCTAGCTCTCGAATGAACCTTTCTTCTAGTTTCTAAAGGTAGGTTGCTAATGTAAGGAGTTTGATACTATTTCTTGGATTGTATAGTGTTAAAGATTATCCTTTTTGTTAATCAACTTTTTGTTTGTTATAAAGAAAATTTGATGTTTTTGTTAATCAACTTTTTGTTTGTTATAAAGAAAATCTGACGTGTTGAAGAAAGAGTTGGGAATTATGGACTCTACTAAGAACTTCATGTAAGAGATGTTTGTTTGTGTCTGGCCTTTGGTTGCATGACAAAGTGCTAGGGTAAGGTACTATGTTTAGATGACATGTTATGATGTCTATAGACTGTGTTTCGAGGATGTGTTTTATGGACTGTTTGATGCTTACAAACTGTGTTTCGAGGATGTATTTTATTGACTGTTAATATGCTTTCTTTATTAGAAACATGTGACGTTTGGATAAGAGATAATGACTTTGGAGATGTTTTGACTATTTTTATGCATGTTTGATAGACTGTTAGATAATTTGTTACGTCTCATTGATTCAAGGATACACTTACTGTTATTATGCTCCATGATCATGCACGTTCGACTGTTATTGTGTATCATGTATATTCCATGCATCATGTTTCTCAAGAAAAGAACGAAAATGGTTTTCATGTATATGTTTTCATATAAGAAATACATAAACAGAATTTAAGATACATAAGAAATTTTATGAAAGGTTGAGGAAAGACTGCCTCAAAGGTTGGTCCTATGGAGGATAAGCCCGTTAGTCTTGTTATACCGAGATTTGGCCGAAGTTCACCAAGTCAGAGAGACTGTCTCGCCGAAGTTCATGAGACTCATTGGTATATTTCTCATAGTTGTGCCTACTCTTCCCATAGTCGTGCCTACTCCTCCCGTAAGAATCTTAACAAAGGCTTCAAGGTCATTAAGAGAATGAAAAATAAATAAAAGAAAGAAAGAACGAAAAGACAAATTTTTACAAAATTGCATTGCATACTTATATTATATTGTGTATCTCTTACTGAGTGTGAGACTCATAGTTTGAACTTTGTGATGTTGGTAATGATGAATTTATCAAGGAACCTAATGTTAGAAACAATTAATTGTGCGGTTGAAGAGGAATTATTATGGGCGAAGCTAAAATGTTGTTGAAGAGGAATTCTCATGGGCGAAGCTCAAGTGTTGTTGAAGCGAAGTTGACTTGTGAGTGAGAATTTGAAGAAAAATAGAGGAAATAGAAAAATTTTATATTTTAATTATGTTTTAATAAGTTGGATTTTAGTTTGAATTATTTTATTATTAGTTATACTTATTTTACAATGGATTTTGCTACGATAGATTTTAAAAGAGATTTATTTCAAAGACTACTACTGTGAATGATTTTAAAGATACAATTTTATGTATATTGTATTTAAAAAAAAAGTAAGAAAATGGTTTTAACGTGAAGGGACATTACAAGAAGTATTAACATAAATTTAAAGCTCAAACCCATGAGAAATGAACTCAATTCACCAAGTAATTAATAAGAGTTACAAATAGCAAAATAATAAACAATTTAAAAGTGATTTAAAAAATCCATGTACGATAAGAAGATACATTTAACCATGTTTTTCGGAGAAAGGTAAAACCAGTTTTATCATGCATTGCATTTAATATAAATTTCCCTTACTGTGTTGGTTACTCACCCCCTCGACCATATTTTTCCTAGGTTTAGATCCTGATGGTGAGTGTCTCCCTATTGTCCTCGATGAGGATTTTCTTTCTTGTTTTATTTTTATTAAAATCGAGGTGTTGAATAACTTCATTTACTGCACAGTTTTTTTTTATTTGTTATTTTTACGCTATCTTTAACTCTTGTTGATCACACTGTGGACTCTGACTTATTTGTTTTGGGTTTTGGGCTTATTTTTATATTAAGACTTATGTTGAAAATCTAGCCTTGGGCTGGGTGTTGAGTCCTCTTCGTGGATCGGGTCCATTGACCCGGCATTTCTGTTAGGTCCATCTTTGAGTCGTGATAGAAATTTTTGGTATCAAAGTATGGTTCCACTATTCGTAGGAGTGATCACTTGAGAAATCAACAGTATAATGTTTTGGATGTTCATCCACTATGCATGGAATCGTTCCAACACCTAGTCAAATCATCGAATGAGTCAATATGCTACTGTGAAGGTATATTGGGATCGTTTACTAGAGGATGACCCTGTCTTTTCGAATCTGTGTGGGTAGTGGGTGTGCTCCATGGATCATTAAGTGAAATTCTTTTGGATTATGAGCTTGTGAACTCGTCTAGGTTCTTTCTCTTGTGTGGACTTGTGAAGTTCGGAATTCAAGTCTTTCATCTTGGTTCTTTCTCTCTTCCTCATGTGTCAGCTTATGTTCTTTGGAATCCGAATCTTTCATCTTGGGATGCGATCTAAGTCCTTGTTTTTTTTTTTGAAATCTAGAACTTGTCTCGTCTCATTTGGAACTCGTTAGTTCGGATTAAGACTTTTTATTCGCAGACCTAAGATCAGTTACATGTAATGTTCGTTCCCTTGGTTCGGAGACCATTGGTTAAAGTCTCTGAATGGGTCTTGTTCCTATGCATTCCACCGTTAGCATAGACCTATGTGTAGGTTGTTAGAAATACTTGGTCTGGGAACTAGAGTCATTCAATGGTTTTTGTAGAGGACGACTACAGCGATGTGTTGTCGTGATGATCACGCACTCATTTTCTATGTCTATCGCTCTCATTCTATAAGAAGACTCTTACTGATAGAACAACAATATTTCTGGTTAGTAAGAATTCTATCGTCCATCTTGAAATCATTTTTTCTAGTTTTTGTTTTTCCTTAAAATTCTTGCACTTTGGTTTATCAAGAGATCATAGTGGTTCAATGCTCTGTACCCAGTCATTCTGTTGGAAGATCATCAATTTGAGTTGACTGTATTCTTTTGTCTCCATTATTTCTTTCCTAGTATCGATTGTATCAATGGGTTATGAGAACATTGTGTATACTATGCATTGTTGTTTCTTGTGTAAAGAGTCTTCCAGTGTTGTAGTTCTCGATCTGTTATGTTAATGTTAGTTTTTTTCGCATTCTGGGTCGTTCCTTCGTTAGGATGGTATATTTTGAATTCTTCCAAGATCTCTCGTGAGATGAGAGTTATTGTTAGTCATCATCTTGTAAAGGTCTCATGTATTGTTGGAAGAGTAGAACATCATCCTTTTCTTTTCGGTTCCACGTCTTGTCAATTAATTCCCTTTTCTTAGGTATTGTGTAAATGGTCGTTGGAGTTAAAGCCAAGTGGAGATTTTCATTGGTTGGTTGATTGGCGTCACTACTAAGTTGGTCCATGTTGTTTGTTAATTAGGAATGTGGGTTGCACTTCCCAATGAACTAGTTAGCGTGTCCCTCAACCAAGAGGTTTGGTTCCACCTTAACTCACTTCTGACCTTACTTTGACCTTGACCGTGTTTTATGGGAGGTTTGTATTGTTTTTGTATTGTTTCATACGAGGGTCATTTGCTTGTTTGCGTCCTCATAGTTTTCATTTTGTCTCATTTGTTTCTATTCACACTCATGTACTGTGGCAGGTGGTGTTATTTCTTTAGATTTTGTTTTGTTTCCTATTAGAGCTTGTCACTTCTTCATGTTGAGTCAATGTGCTTTTCCTTAGAGGAGTGGATTTCCTAGCTGTTCGTTAAGCTTTGTCGCACGTCCACCTAAATTTTTTAATCGTTGTTCTGATGTTGCTGGTCGTTGATTCATTGGAGATTTCCTTGGTGGTGATTTTTTGTTCTAGAGTTGGAATCTTGTTTTTCCTATCTTACTCTTTTGTTTGACCAATGTCGGCTGCCATCATGAATGACAATGTTAGATTATAGACTTACAGTTTTGTCGTCTGGTATCTTGGTTAAATCCTCTAGAGTTACGTGCTGGATAGTAGCAGTTGTCTAGAGCTATGCTAAAATTTATGAATTTCTCAGACTTGTCAGCTATCTGGTTCTTATCGGCTGTCTTATTCATTTTCCTTAAATAGTTCCTTTCTTTGTATAATTAATTGTTTATTGTATGGGAGAGGACACATGTTATGTTTGTGTTGGATATTTTTGTCTAGAGTGCTCTCTAGGTTTAAAAGTGTTAGTTGTTGGTTATACCATATCTGACAATTCCTAACTTGAATGGCAGTAGGCAGTCTACGCTGGTGTATCAAACATTTGGTTTTTGGTTGTGTTCTACTGCATTAGGGTATAGTAATTAACCATAACCCGCAATATTCAATTTTCGTTGAATGCTTGCTTACTCGACTTTACCTTGGTTTTGTTGCGATGTCTTATTTCGTATCTTCGATAGGAGTTTTCCTACGTGTTGCAAATCTCGAGTAATCTCTTGTTGAGTTTGGTGCTTGGACAACATGAAGCCAGAGAGTGTTATTGGTTGTAAGCTCGATTTAGAGTATTGCTCAGACAAGGAAAGCGTTTTAACTAACGTTCTGAACCTAGATCCAATTAGTATCTTCCTTCATTCTGTTTAAGATGTGTTTTCGGTTGAGTAAATTTGTTAAATCGCAGCTCGGGTGTTACAAAGACTCCACATCAATTCAATATTGTGTGGGTCGCTATAACTAGCTGAATAACCTTATTTGTCTTCTTTCAATTTGTGTAGGGTTTTTCTCATTCTGAAATTGATTCGTTGTTGACTGATTGAATGAGTCATCCACTTCATTTATGTGAGGGTGATATTTCTTGTCCTCGTTGAATCATCTTTGCATCGTGAATTTGGTTTGTTTTCTTAATGTTCGCTGCATTATTGATTCTGATTGCATTTTTAGGTCTACGTCTTGTTTTAGGCATGTCAGAAGCGTGAAATGTAGGCATCTAAGTTCATTGTTGAGAGATTCCTTTAGTTTGTGTTGTGGGTACCCCACTAAATAGAGAATTTCCTAGGAGTTTGTTTACGAAGTACTCTCAATCATTTGATGGCCCCTTGAGTTATGTTGAATTTCAGGGACAAAATTTTTAAAGAGGGGAAAGATGTAAAAGCCGCAAATATTTGGATTTTAAATTTTTTAAGTAAAATTTTCCCTTTACTCTAAGTCAAATTGTTTGTATTGATCGGGTTCTTGCCACGTGTCGTGGGTTTTTTGCCATGGTGAAGATTCGGTGAAATAATCAAATCGGTAGATTTGTGTGTCCCCATATGGTTTAGACTATGCGATTATGTTCAATAAATTTAAATTAAATCGTAGGGCATCATGATAGCGTGAATTATTCTATAAAAAATTGGTATATATATATATATATATATATAATTATATAATATATTTTATGATTAGGGAAAATGACTAATTAACCATTATCCTTTGCAATCAATGATAAGTCAACCACTAACTTTTTTTGCTAACAAATTAACCACTGAACTATAGAAAAATGACGCCGCTAACATCGTTGTCACGTTTGCTGTTCAACGTGATAATGTCAAACCGCTGCAGCTCGTCTACAAACTGTCGTGGCTTCATATTTTAATAAAATAACACTACAATTTCAATGGCCCGCCGCAGATCATATATTAAACCGTAGCGGTGTGACGATAAACCACGGCAGCTTCATATGAAATTGCAGCAATTCAACGTGCCTTATTCTGCGTTCCTAGAGCCCTAGTATATAAGAATCGCATATAAGGTCCGGCAAGTTCACCGCGAACCACAGAATCCTTGGCGACTGTGGAAGCAATGTTGGAGTAGAGCTCAACAGCGATGTTCTGAGGGTTAAGTACTACGGTTTTCCTGGTAAGCAAGATGAAAGATTTTGATATTTTGGGAGCGGTAAAGAGGTGACATATTTGGAGGCTAGGTTTCGGCTATTTTCTGACAGTTACAGGACTATGAGTGTTCTGAGCCGGTCGCATACAACAGAGCGACTCAGAGCATTGTAACTATATCGACAATGGTCTAAACCTAGCCTCCAACTCTTTCACCTCTTTACAGCTTCCAAAACATTGAAACCTTTCGTCTTGCTCGCTAGGAAAACCGTAGTACTTAACCCTCAAAACATCGTCATTGAGCTCTACTCCAACATTGCTTCCACCTTTGGTGAGGACTTGGTGGTTCATGGTCAACTCTCTGAAGTATCGGTTGAGAGATGCAAAGTGAAATGACGATTCAAATTATAATACCCCAACTGTTCGTAATATAATTTAATAAGGATAATTGGAAAGTAATTAGGAGTATTTGGATTAATTGAATAATTTTTGGGGTATTA
>JAJTVF010002784.1:0-11983 GCA_022433065.1 Begonia loranthoides | reverse complement strand
ACCGAGAGAGAGAAGGAGAAAAAAATAGTGGGAGAGGAGGTAAAATCCGAAGGAGAAAAGGAAAGGAAAGAAATTGGAATGTTTAAAAAGAGTGAGGAAATTAGAGAATTGAATTTATTTTTATGTCAAAATATTCGTTTTGCCTCCCATAAACTAACTCTTTTATTTTTAGAGGATGCTTCACTTATTTTGCAGGTTAATAAAGACATACATCCAAAGGAATTAATAGGGGACATAACACCACTAAAGGGGAGTACATCAAGGTGTGTCTATATGACAAGAAAGGTAAGGACATTGTGGTTACCAACCCATAGTCATAAAGGTTTGTAATTACTCTTCAAACTATGTTATTGAAATCTGAATTTATTATGAAATTGCATGAGAATGACTTAGGTTTTGGGAGAGTTTGGATTGATTGTGAAAAAGATGCATGTGTAAATTTTTATAGAAAATTTTGGATTGTCTATGAACAAATGCATGTGTTGATTTTTATGCACTTAAAGGATGTCTATTTGACAAAAATATATGGTTTGTTCATAAATTTTATCTTTATTAATTGAAAGTTGGTATTTTTAAGACCTTATATGAGCATCGAATTTGAATATGGATTAATTGGTGTTTTTATGAATATGGAGCATGTATGATTTTTAGGATTGATTTGAAAATTGAATAATATCAAATTCGAATAAAAAAAGGTGATAATTGGAAAATTGAGTTTAAAATTAAATATAGATTATATGAATGGATAGTTGTGCTTTACGGAATATTCAATGCTTTTAGTACCTTTATGAGATTGGTGGATTATGTGATTAAATCTAAATCATTGGGATTCATAAAATATTTGTATAAATTGGATTTGGATTCTTGTTATGATTGGAAAGATGGTAGAAAAATTGTATTTGTTGACTACTATACACATGATGGGTATTTAATTGAAAAAGATAAATTTTATTTTCCTAAAATCCCATTAGGACATGTTGAGGTTGCTTATGATCAAGTTGTGCATTCTACTACTTCATATTCACTTTTGGAGATTATTTATGATTTTAATCATTTTACTCCACTTGATATATCATCACTGCTTACTAACAAATTTGTTGATGACAAAAGGAAAGTCGAGTTTATTAGGGAATTACACTCAAAGGCATGAGAAAATATTCCAAAGAAGAATGAGCACTATGCACGACAAGCTAACAAAAGCCTCAAGGAAATCATACTTGACCCCAGAGATTGGGCTGGGGTTCATCTACATATGGAAATCAAGTATTACAACAAAATTGCTATTTTTAATATACACGAATGATGAGAGAACCACAGATATATCAAATCTGAGACCCTTCAACAATCTGGAACCTAGAATTATGATCGTCCTTGAAACAAGTATAGGAGCTTGACCCGTTATCTATAAAGAGATAAGAACCAAAGCTATCAAATAGAGGAATTTGACCCTAACCAAACTTGTTGATTAGAACCAAAGTTATCAAGTTGATGTTTCAAGTTTAAGCTTGAATAAGATGTAGTTCTTCACAAAGAACCAAAGAGAAAATTCTCTCAAAAACTCTAAAAATTCGTGTATATTAATTCTCTCCCAAAAAGGGCACAAGCTTGTATTTAAATATGCTATAAACATACTTAAAAAATTAGGAAATATCCCTAAAATAATAGAAAATATTCCTAAACTATAATATTCTGAATTCTAGTGATTTGGAAGCTTAAAGCTAAACAAAACAACTTTGGAAATTTAATAAACAAAATTTGAAATAAAATAGGAAACTTGGAATTTGTAAGTTGGCTGCCTAAATTAGAGTTGAATCTTGGCAGATTTTGAGATACTATTTGAATGCACAAATTTCCTTTGAATCTTACGATATTGGTGTCTTTGGAAAGCTTATGATGCATACTTTAATTTGTATGAAGACCATGTGTCCATTTAAAATCTTGATCTAGCCCAAATCACTATATCCATTTTGGTGCGCAGAAAATCAAGACCCAATTTTAATCTTTATGACTTTTACCTTTCTAGTTGAGCCATTTAAAAGAATGACTCCCTTCATTCTTGATCTTGTCATTGGACCTGCTATGTTTTGCAATGGATCTTGGCCTTTTGTAATGGCTTGGCTTTTCATGGCTCCTTGGATCACATCAATTACTCTCTATCTAGGGGTATTACTCTCTCTCTCTTTATTGGTAATATTATTAATGTTGAGAGAGAGAGTGATGTGATCAATAATGAAGGGAGTCATTATTCTAAATGACCTAACTAGAAAGGCAAAAGTCATAAAGGTTAAAATTGGGCCTTCGTTTTTTGCGCACCACAATAGATATGACAATTTGGGCTTGATAAAGATTTTAAATGGAGACTTGGTATTCATATGCAAAGTACACATCTTAAGCTTTACACAGACACCAAGATCGCAAGATTTGGAGGAGATTTGGTCGTTCAAATAGTATCTCGAAATCTGCCAAGATTCAGCTCCAATTTAGGCAGTCAACTTTCACTTCCAAGTTTCCTATTTGTTTCTAATTTTATTTATTAAGTTTCCAAATTTTTTTTGTTAACTTTATCTTCCAAATCATTAGGATTCAGAATATTATAGGTTTAAGATTATTTTATATTATTTTAGGGATATTTCCTAATTTATTTAAGTATGTTTGTAGCCTATTTAAATATAAGCTTGTACCCTTTTTGGAAGAGAATTAATATGCACGAATTTTGAGAGTTTTTGAGAGAATTTTCTTTTTAGTTCTTTGTGAAGAACTAGATCTTCTTTAAGCTTAAACTTGAAAGATCAACTTGATAACTTTGGTTCTAATCAACAAGTTTGATTAAGGTCAAGTTCCTCAATTTGATAGCTTTGGTTCTTATCTTGTAACGACCTGGTTTTTATTTACTTTGAAAATCGTGTAAATTTAAATTTTTTTTCTTTTTATAAAAACATCAGAGTATTTTCCTTTTATAAAACTCAATCATTAAAAATCTTTACTTAAAACATTTATCAATTTTAGCAGAAGTAATAAAAATCATTTTTATGAAAACGCAGCGGAATTAAAATGTAACATTAAACAATATTAAATAATTTACAACCCTTTTACAATTAAATTCCCTTTAATTCTTTAGCAGCCAGCCACAAGATCCGCGTGTGCAAATCCTTCATCAACTGCTTCTTAACCTGTTCTCCTATGCGTGTACGTACATCGCAAGACTTAACTAATAAGCCTAATGCTCAGTAAGTGATAGAAATTAAAAGACTTTTAAATTTCTTTTCGTTTTCTTTTATCGTTTCTTAATTTCTTTCTTTTATTTTCTTTTATCGTTTTCTTGATCTTAACTCTGTTTTATCTTAACTTTACTTTACTATTCATTTTTTTACTTGATCGTTGTTTTACTTTATCTTGAAATGCGTTGGAGATGTCTAAACTTGACGAGGCGAACCTCACATCCCCAGACGACCCCATTTGTCTTTATCTTTAACTTTATCTTTATCTTTACTTTATCTTGAAAGGCCTTAGAAATGTCTAAATTTGACGAGGAGGAGTAGCCAACTCAACCTCACATTCCCAAGCGACTCCGTTTATGTTTATTGTTGTCTTAATCTTGAAAGACGTTGGAAATGTCTAAACTTGACGAGAAGGAGTAGCTAACTGAACCTCACATTTCCGAACGACCCCGTTTATGTTGTCTTTATCTTGAAAGTGCTAAAGATGTCTAAACTTGACGAGGAGGGGCCGCTAACCCAACCTCACATCTCGTCACACCCATTTACATTCATTATTGTTTCGTTTCTTCTTTGTTAACATTTCGCAATTGTTTCGTTTCTTCTTTGTGTCCTTTTTAATGTTTCGTAATCATTTTGTTTCTTCTTTGTTTCCTTTCTTTCTAAAACCATGCTTGAAAGTCATTTTCGTATCTTTTGGAAAACTATGATGCGTGATGCTGTGAATGCATACATTCTCTATTAAGGAAATCTAATAGCGCAACCAACATACATACAATTCATGCTTATAAAACTGTAAACAACGAAACATGCTATTTAAAACTGTAAACATCGAAACATGCTATTTAAAACTGTAAACACCGAAACATGCTCTGAAATACTGTAAACAACGAAACATGCATCTCCTATTTCTTGCGATGTAGGGTCCGAAGACCAAAGCACATGCGCATCACTTACCTGCAGTCCGTGGCGTGATTAACACTATTCTTTTTATGTTACTACCTAAACCATTAAAATCACGTATTATTAACCTTACATTTTCACAATCTGCACATGGACAGTAGAATAACAACCTCATAATGTTGCTCATTCCATCAATGTGACCCATTAATAAAGAGAATTTACTTTATAAAACCAAATAGTATTTTAACACGAAACTGTATCTCCACAGTAGAGTAAAAGAACCATATAATTCCTTTCATCCAAACGATAATCAACATAGCACATTTACTTATCCTTATATTCATTAACACTAACCTCTTCAATATTCACGAATATTAACTTTGATGATATCCTATCATCAAACGAATCTCAAGATTATATACATAAAGGAAGTTCTGATTTTTCAATATCAACTTACATTAAACATGATTATTCATCAACTATGTAAGGCTAACAACAACCCCAACTAATTTAACTTTCAACCAAGAATAACTAAGCCTTGCATGGACAACAATCATGGCATAAACATATTTCTACATCCAAACCCACAAACAGGAAATAATAACACTTTTCTTTAACTTCAGAGTTGGATAGTAACCGTCCAAAACAAACAACAGACACTAATCTGATCAACCCAACATATATATTCAACATTAGCAATAGCTTGTTATCCAACTATCAGTGATCACAACCAAAACAACAGTTCACAATCGGGAAGATCCCACTAAATAAAACTTAACTCATTTCCATTGCTCAACAACCAACATACAGATTGAAACTGAGTACAGAGTACAATAGGGAACCAATACCACACACTACTTAAATCCACAAAGCAGCATGTTATTCATTCCAATTTACAGTAAGAATCCCACCAATTTCAGCAAAGGAAATACAAAAGCTTACTGAGGAGAGCAAGGCAGAGGAGAACTCTTCATCACAGCCAGCTTCCTTCCTGACTTTCGGCCACTCCTAATCACACAACTCCAGAACATCACCAGCACTCGGACCTCACTGCCAGCCAGCTTCCAATCCAACAGCCAGCGTCCAAATTGTTCAGATTTATAGACAGGGAAGAGTAATACCAGTGACGCCAAGCTGATGGGAAGATCACCCAATTCGAGGGAGGTGGTCCAATGACCAAGCTCCATGCTGGAAGTCTTCAATTGTTTCGGGAGGAGGAATAAACGGACTCAATTTGGAAACCACAGAACCAATCACGTGACAAATCCCTTCTCCAGCCTTCACCGACCATGCTCCTGCCGTCGCCAAAAACGCCGCTGCCAATGTCCATAACCGGAAGTCAGGAGACGAACAATGAACATAAACCGTCGACTTACCTCCATCGACGATTCGCAGTGCTCCAATTCCGACATTGAAGACCAAGGCATCCGAGCCCTAGCTCCGTGTTCGCCGTTCGTCGCGTCACCCGCTGCCTCGCCGTCACCGCCATGCACCGGACAACGCGCACCCGAACCCTCGTCGCCACGAACGTCGGTCATCGTCTCCGTTCGCCCACGGGTCCCGATCGCCCCCTCCCCCTCAATCTCCCTCTCTTTCTTTCGCTGTTTCTCAGCCTCTTTCTCCCCTTCTCTCTTCTAATTTCAATTAATTTAATTTAAAAACTTAATTAATTAACTAATCCCCAATTTCTATTTATCTCCTAATTACATTTTTCTCATTTATTATTTCCAAATAATTATTCTATTTCTCTTCCTTTCAAAATAATTAAATTCTTCATTTAATTATTTTCATCCTCATTTACCAATTTTATTTTCTCCGAATAACTCAATTATACTCCAATTAATTTCTCGTTAAATAAATCCTTGATTGTTATTCGAATATTTCTCTTCATCAATTTTTTTTATCAACTGAATTTCGATTATCCTTAATTAATTATGTTTACAAAAATCGAGGTATTACATATCTCTTTATAGATAACGGGTCAAGCTCCTATACTTACTTATTTCAAGGACGTTCATAATTCTAGTTTCCATATTGTTGAAGGGTCTTGGATTTAATATATCTGTGGTTCTCTCATCATTTGGTATCAGAGCAAAGGTTCTTTCGAATCAAGTCGCTATCTTTATTTTTTTTCCTATCTATCATTATCTTTATTCTTCTTCAAATTCAAAAAAAAAAAAAATCTTTTCTTTTCTATCATCTATTATTATCGAAGTCTTTGATCCTTTTTTCAATTCTTGGAAAAAAAAACTGCATTGTTCTTTTGTTTTCTTCTAGTTCTTGTTCTTGCAAAAAAAAAAAAAAAGGTTGAAAGATTTGTACTTTCTAGCAAAAGACATATTTGAAAAAAAAAAGCCAAAAAAAAAAGAAGAAAAGTTCAAAAAAAATATATATTCTTCTTGCAAAAGTCACTCTTTGTTTTTCTTCTTAGAAGTTTGATTCTTGCAAAATCAAAAAATCAAAGAAATTTATCCAAATACTTTTGTGCTACACTTGA
Source organism: Begonia loranthoides (assembly GCA_022433065.1). Taxonomy (NCBI): domain Eukaryota; kingdom Viridiplantae; phylum Streptophyta; class Magnoliopsida; order Cucurbitales; family Begoniaceae; genus Begonia; species Begonia loranthoides. Next base: position 5,368 of record JAJTVF010002784.1, on the reverse strand, counting down.
TTATTTAATATTTGAATATTTTTATGCATCAATCCTATATTGTTCTTGTAAATTTCGTGATTAGTGAATATTCTTTCCATATTTGATATCCTTCCTTACTAGTAAAGTATTAATTTTCCTATTTTTTTTTCCTTTCCTAAGTTGTTTCTTTCCTAAATTATGTCTTTCCATATTTATTATCTTTCCTAATTTTTTTTCTTTCCTAAGTTGTTTTTTTTCCTAAGTTGTTTCTTTCCTATTGTTTCTTCCCTAAATTATGTCTTTCCGTATTTGTTTTCATTCCTAATTTGTTTTCTTTCCTAAATTGTTTCTTTCCTAAATTATGTCTTTCCATATTTGTAATCTTTCCTAATTTGTTTTCTTTCCTAAGTTGTTTCTTTCCTAAATTGTTTCTTTCCTAAATTATGTCTTTCCATATTTATTATCTTTCCTAATTTGTTTTCTTTCCTAAGTTGTTTCTTTCCTAAGTTGTTTCTTTCCATATTTGTTATCTTTCCTAATTTGTTTTCTTTCCTAAGTTGTTTCTTTCCTAAATTGTTTCTTTCCTTAATCTTTTTTCTTAAATTGTTGAGAACCTTTTGAGTAGCTATCAAAGTCTCTTAAAAAAAAATCATTGATTCTACTTTTTTTGGAGATTGAAATCCTTGGTTTGAAAAGTTTGATCTTACTTGTTTTTTTACTTGTTGAATTTTTTTTTTCATTGATCAAAGTTCTAAATAAAGAGCTGAAAGAGAAAATTGAGAGATAAAAGGCCAGAGGGTGAGATTATTATAGAAAAAGCCAAGATTTTGAGTGAAACACGAGTGGAGAGACATTGATTTGAGTGTAAACATGTGAGGGAGTGTGTATGGGGAGGAGAACAACACACATGGAAGATGAGTATGGGGAATCTGAATATGGAGATGGTTATTTCACAAGACAAAGAAGTGCTAAAGCAAACCATGGAAATTTAAGCCATAAAAAGGTAAATCTACCACATTTTCAAGGGGAAAATAAGCCAAAAACATATGTAGAGTGGGAGGAAAAAGTAGATCTTATTTTTGGATGCAAAAACTACTCGGAAGAAAAGAAAATTAGATTGGTTTCCATGGCGTTCACGGATTACACAGACGTTTGGTGGGCACAATTATTAAGAGAGCAAAAGCGATATGGAGACCCACCAATTCAAACTTGGGAAAACATGAGAACCATCATGAGAAAGAAGTTTGTTCCTTCACACTATTGGAGGGAATTAAGTCGGAAATCACAATTGGATCTTGAGAAACTTTATGAATCATATTTGATGAAGAAACCAATAGTCGAGGCACCATTGAGTTCTAAAGAGGTGATTGATGATCCAAGTGATGTAAAGAAAGGAAGTAAAGTCAACAAAGAAGTTAAGTGGATAAAAGAGAGAGAAATTGAGAAAAGACATGATGTTAGTGAAGTCAAAGCAAAAGGGTGCGATGAAGTGGAGCAATCAATTGAAATAGGAACACAAGAGGAAGAGTTTGAAATTGGAGATGTAAAGAGTGTAAGTAACAATGAAATGCAACCACTTGAGGAATCTAGCAATATAGAGGTTGAAGACTCAATAAAAGAAGATTTGTTGATCCTAAAGAGAGTTAGATGAGCAAGTCAAGGAAGTTAGCAAAGATCAAGAAAAAAAGATTGCAAAAGAGCCCCAAAGTTGTGCCAAAGCCAAAGCAAAGGCAGAAAATTCAGATTGTGGAGTAGTTGAAAAAATTTGGAAGTTGAAGAAATCAAAAGAATTGAAAAGGAAAAAGGCGAAAGTGAAAAAGGAGAGAAAAGAGCCATAGAGAGAAAAGCCAAAAATAAAGTGAGCAAAAAAGGCAATGAGGAAGAAAAGAAATTGGGGGATTTTAAAAGAAAAACCGAGAGAGAGAAGGAGAAAAAAATAGTGGGAGAGGAGGTAAAATCCGAGGGAGAAAAGGAAAGGAAAGGAATTGGAGTGTTTAAAAAGAGTGCAGAAATTAGAGAGTTTAATTTAATTTTATGCAAAAATATTTCTTTTACCTCCCATGAGCTAACTATTTTGTTTCTAGTGGATGTTTCATCTATATTGCAAGGTTATAAAGACATACATCAAAAGGGGTTACCAAAAGACTTAACACCACAAAAAAGGATTGAACTTCCATGGATAGATTTCAACAAGGTGTGTCCATATGTCATCCACAAAGGTAAGGACATTGTGGTTGCTAACCCATTGTCAGAAAGGTATGTTTTTACTCATGAAACTAAGTTATTGAAATATGAAATTATTAAAAATTTGCATGATAAAGACTTAGGTTTTGGGAGATTATGGATAGTTTGTAAAAAGAATGCATGTGTCAATTATTTTAGAAGATTTTGGTTTGCTTGTGAAAGGTTTGCAAGTTTAGGTTTTTATAGTCATAAAATAATTGCATGTGTGGGATTTCATGGAAATTTTTGGATTGTTTGTGGAAAGATTGCATGCATATATTTTTATGGAAAATTTTGGATAATAAGTGAACAAAATGTATGTGTCGATTTTTATGGACCTAAAGGATGTTTATTTGACAAAATTATATGGTTTGTTCATAAGTTTTATCTTTATGAATTGAAAATTGGTACTTTTAAGACGTTATATGAGCATCAAATTCGAATATGGATTAGTTGGTATTTTTATGAATATGGAACATGTATGATTTTTAGGATTGATTTGAAAATTAAATATTATCAAATTCGAATAAAAAATGGTGATAATTGAAAAATTGTGTTTAAAATTAAACATAGATTATATGAATTGATAGTTATGCTTTATGGAATATTCAATGTTTTTAGTACCTTTATGAAATTGATGGATTATGTGATTAAACCTAAATCATTGGGATTCATGAAATATTTCAATAAATTGGGTTTGGATTCTTGTTATGATTGGAAAGGTTGTAAAAAAATTGCATTTGTTATCTATTATACTCATGATGGGTATTTAATTGAAAAAGATAAATTTTGTTTACCTAAATTCTTATTACGACATGTCGAGGTTGCTTTATGATCGAGTTGTGCATTCTACTACTTCATATTTACCTTTGGAGATTATTTATGATTTTAATCCTTTTACTCCACTTGATATATCACCGTTGCCTACTGACAAAGTTGTTGATGGAAAAAGGAAAGTTGAGTTTATTAGGGAATTACACATAAAGGCATTAGAAAAGATTCCAAAGAAAAATGAGCACTATGCACGACAAGCTAACAAAAGCCTCAAGGAAATCATACTTGACTCCAAAGATTGGGCTTGGGTTCATCTATATACGAAAATCAAGTATTATAACATAATCGCTAATTTTAATATTACTAACTTATGCTTATGATGCAGAAGATTCGAGGACGAATCTTTTCGAAGGGAGAGGAAATGATGTGATCCAAGGACCCATGAAGAGCCAAGTCATTACCAAAGATAATGATCCATTACAAGGCATAGGAGGTCCAATGACAAGATCAATAATGAAGGGAGTCATTATTCTAAATGGCCCAACTAGAAAGGCAAAAGTCATAAAGGTTAAAATTGAGTCTTGGTTTTCTGTGCACCAAAATAGATATGACAATTTGGGCTCGATAAAAATTTTAAATGGAGACATGGTCTTCATACGAATTAACGTACACATCGTAAGCTTTCGAAAAACACCAAGACCGCAAGTTTTGGAGAAGATTTGGTTGTTCAAATAGTATCTCGAAATCTGCCAAGATTCAGCTCCAATTTAGGCAGTCAACTTTCACTTCCAAGGTTCCTATTTGTTTCTAATTTTATTTTTTAAGTTTCCAAAGTTGTTTTTGTTAACTTTAAGCTTCCAAATCATTAGGATTCGGAATATTATAGATTTAAGATTATTTTATATTATTTTAGGGATATTTCCTAATTTATTTAGGTATGTTTGTAGCCTATTTAAACACAAGCTTGTACCTCTTTTGGAAGATAATTAATATGCACGAATGTTGAGATTTTTTGAGAGAATTTTTTCTTGGGTTCTTTGTGAAGAACTAGATCTTCTTCAAGATTAAACTTGAAAGATCAACTTGATAACTTTGGTTCTAATCAACAAGTTTGGTTAGGGTCAAGTTCTTCAATTTGATAGCTTTGGTTCATATCTCTTTATAGATAACGAGTCAAGCTCCTACACTTACTTGTTTCAAGGACGTTCCTAATTCTAGTTTCCGCATTGTTGAAGGGTCTTGGATTTAATATATCCGTGGTTCTCTCATCAGAGAGTAATACCACGAGAGAGAGAGAGAGATATATATATATATATTTAGTGTATTACCCCAAGAGAGATGGATATAAAGAGAGTAATAACCCCAAGAGATTAATGCCCTAAGAGAGAGAGAGAGTAATACCCCAATAGAGAGGAGAGAGTAATATCCCTAGCTAGAGAGTTATACCCCAAGAGGGAGAGATAGAGAGAGTAATAATCTCTCTCACTGTTTACTCTTTTAGATACTATCACTCTTAGTAATATTACTATTATCTCTTAGTAAGAAATAGGGTATTAATACTTAGTGTCCTAAGGTTATTAATCTAACTCAAGAGAGAGACAGCAATACCTCTCTCTGTTCGGGTATTACTATCTCTCTTGTGTATTATTGTCTATTATAGTAATATCTGTAATATAACCTAAAAGAGAGTAATAAACTAAGGATTGTAATAAAAACAATACCCCAAAGAAATATAAGTACTATTACTCTGTCTCTTAAGAATGAGACAATATAATATTATTCTCTTGGGTATTAATAGAGAAATTTATAAGAGGTAGATTAATACACGTCTCTCACTCAAGAGAAGAAATATTTATGAGAGAGAGAGTAATACCCCTAGGAAGAGTAATACTTTAAGAGAGAGAGAGTAATACACATATCGCATTACATATCTCTCTATACGACATTATTTTCTCTCTTTCTGTCTCTCACTCATTCTCCCTCTCTATTAGGGTATTACCCTCTCTCTCACTTGAGGTATAATCTTATCACTTGGGGAATTACTCTCTCTCTCTCTCTATGTAATAAGATTAATCTCCCTCTTATATATTTCTCTCTCTTAAATAATTCACTTAGGGTAATGAAAAGATTACTCTTAATTATGTTAATCTCTATTGGGGTATTAGTAAGATTATTCTCTCTCTCTCTCTATCTTGTGGTATTTACTCTCTCTCTCAACATTGGTAATATTACCAATAGAGAGAGAGTGTGTGTATGTATCTCTCCCTTGAAAAAAGAGAAAAAGAGTAATAATCCAAGAGTATAGTGATTAAAAGAAAGAGATTAATACACCCAAGAGAGAAAGAGTAAGAGAATTATACTCTCTTGGGTAATACCCCAAGGTATAGTATTACTCTCTCTCTCTCTCTCT
>JAJTVF010002766.1:13757-29612 GCA_022433065.1 Begonia loranthoides | reverse complement strand
GAAGGCCGGCCCCGATGCCCAGTTCTGCGTTATCGGGTCGAAGATGAGCGGGCGGGCGAGCGCCGGGGAGAAATTATGGGAGGTCGCGGCTACGAGAACAAGCTGGCCATTTACAGTGATAGACTGTACAGTGACAAATTACTAAAGATTGTGGGTATAATTTAATCATTTTTTTTTCTTAACATTTACTGTTTTAATAAGGTTAATTTTTTTGACTCGGCTGGGATTTAAACTTGGGTCTGTTACCCTACACAACTTACCAACAATCTCAAAGACTTGGGTTAAAGTATAATTTAATTATTTATTCTTTTCTCAACACATAGGAAGGTTTCGAGAAAGAAAAGATGGATGCCGGAGAAGAAGATGAGTGGGTAGATCAGCAGGAAGCGGAGGAAGCGAAACCCAGTTGGACGAAATAGGATCAAAGGTGAAAAACCTAGCAGAATCGGAATTACTAACACAAGAATAACAATCTGGGTCCGACTGGGACAATAGAAGAGCGTACAAAGAGAGAAATGGAGGGAAAGAAGGTGAATGCAGCAAACGGCGCCATGACCGTGAAACGGAGAACATAAGAGAAGGATTAAGGTGGGACAGACACAGCTGAGCCAAGTGGTCCGGCAGACCCGGCAACAATGGCTGATCGTGACTTTGATCGTGCCACCTTTCGCCTTTTTGCGGAGTTTTCAGAGGCCTCAGTCAATGAAACAGTCGCGGAAGTAGCCATTTCCAGAAGTCGAGAAAAGGAGGGATTTTTAAAGCTTCCTTCAAAAGATGGCCTTTTTCTGTAAATGGCAAAGTCAGCGTCGATCAAAGGCCCCGGGTATTTAATACCTAAAGTTAGATCCATTCTCCTCTCTCTCTCTCTCTCTCTATCCAACATTATTATATGGGAAAATGACAATTCAACCATCCTAGTTTACGGTCAATAACAAGTCAACCACTGTGGTATGTTTTCTAACAATTTAACCATCCAGGTATGCTAAAAATGACAAATCCACCATCGATGTGAGAAAAAAAAATGAGAGTACGAAAATTTTGGCTTGGACGCCGCGGTGTCCATGCCCTTTTTGCCCAGAACCTCCGGGCCCCAAGCCATTTTTTGCCTGGAGACAACGACCTTTTGAACTTCAAACGACCATAACTTTTGCTATGAGTGTCAGAATTGGACGCATAAGGTATCAAATCGAAGCTCTTTCAGAGATCTACGACTTGCCATAGGGTTTATCCCATGATTCCACTTTTTCGGCTCCATAATCAATCGTTTAAGCAATGAAGACTGCGATCTCTAGACAAAACGACCTCTTGAACTTCAAACGACCATAACTTTTGCTACGAGTGTCGGAATTGGACGCATAAGGTATCAAATCGAAGCTATTTCAGAGATATACAACTTGCCATAGGGTTTATCCCATGATTACACTTTTTCGGCTCCACAATCAATCGTTTAAGCACTGGATTACCAAACATTGTTTTTATCGCAAATTTGAATACCAAATTTCAGTGCTTAAACCATTGATTATGGAGCCGAAAAAGTGGAATCATGGGATAAAAGCTATAGAGAGTTGTAGATCTCTGAAAGAGGTTCGATTTGATACCTTATGCGTCCAATTACGACACTCGTAGAAAAAGTTATGGTCGTTTGAAGTTCAAGAGGTCGTTTTGCCTAGTGACCGCGGTGTCCAGTGCTTAAACGATTGATTATGGAGCCGAAAAAGTGTAATCATGGGATAAAATCTATGGCAAGTTGTAGATCTCTGAAATAGCTTCGATTTGATACCTTATACGTCCAATTCTGACACTCGTAGCAAAAATTATGGTCGTTTGAAGTTCAAGAGGTAGTTTTGCCTGGAGACCGCGGTGTTCAGTGCTTAAACGATTGATTATGGAGCCGAAAAAGTGGAATCATGGGATAAAACCTATGGCAAGTCGTAGATATCTGAAAGAGCTTCGATTTGATACCTTATGCGTCCAATTCTGACATTCGTAGAAAAAGTTATGCTCTTTTGAAGTTCAAGAGGTCGTTTTGCCTAGAGACCGTGATCTCTAGGCAAAAAATGGCCTAGAGACCGCGGTCACCAGGTAAAAAGGGCCTGGAGACCACAGTCTCCAGCCAAAAGGCCTAGAGACCACGTCTCCAGGCAAAAATGGTCTGGAGACCGGTCTCCAGGCCCGGTCTCCAGGCAAAAATGGCTTGGAGACTGCGGTGTCCAGACAAAAAATGGCTTGGACACCGCGGCGTCCAAGCCAAAATTTTCGTACCCTCATTTTTTTTTTCTCATGGTTAAATTGTTAGAAAACATACTACAGTGGTTGACTTGTCATTGACCGTAAACCACGATGGTTGAATTGTCATTTTCCCTTATTATATTTCAATATTAATATTAATAAAATTTTAAATAAATAAACAAAAGATCTTTTCTCCCGACATAATAATTATTAAATAAAAGTATGTCTATGTAACGAAAGTTCTCATTTAACATTTTGCTCATGACCAACGACCTTTTGATTTTCACTAAAAATAAAAATATAATAAATAATTTTGAAATTAGCTGGTTTTGTCAGCTTTGAAGCGATCCTCTTATCTAACATAATCATGTTATAATAAGATCATAAGTACACCTCCTCTCGCAAATCCAATGAGTTTTAGAAGAGTGGTATGCGTAGCTTACTTTAAAATCACATTGACAAATTATATATTATCTATGCTACATAATTGTATGATGTGTTACACAATTATAAGGTGTTTATTATCGTTGATGAAACTTTTGAACATTAAAATTCAATAGTTCTAAGCATTAGTAATGATTTAGTTCAATCTAATGACAACCAAACACGAAAAAAGTTACTATAAGAACAATGAAGTTGATTGTATTTTTTTTAAAGGTAATTATCAATTTGGCCATGATGTTTGGAAGTCTCTTCAACTGATACCCTAAAATTTAAATTTTTAAATTTGACACCTCAAAATTTGAGATGTTATCGTCCAATACCCTCACCGTTATCAATTCGTTAAAATAGGGAGCGTGAAATATACATGAAATTGGTGATAGGCTTCGGCGACAACTAATATCAAATTTTAGCCATTAGAGATAGATATGAGAGCTCTAAAACTTAGTCTCAAGCTGAGGAGTTGTTCGTGGTAAATAGTGTTTCTAAGGCAGAAAAAGATCTTGAAACTAAGGAAAACGATAAAAGAACTTGAAGACTGAAGAGTGATTTTGTTCTCCAACTTCACATGCATCTCACACCCTTATTTTAGCGAATTGATAACGGTGAGGATATTGGACAATAACATTTCAAACTTTGAGGTGCCATATTTGAAAATTTAACGTTTATGGTGTAGTTGAAAGAACTTCCAAATTTTGGGGCTAAATTGATCCCTTTTTTAAAATATAAGTAAGATTTGTAAAATTATTGCATGATTGTATAAATCATCATAGAGACAATATGATAAGAGGGTGAATAAAATAAAGCAATAGAATCACAGTAAAATGTATTATAACCTGCCATGTCCGGTTGTCACAAAATGCAGCATTTGGAGACTTTCATTCTATTATCAATAACTTCATTGGGTGGAGTCAAGTTAGACGCATAATCGTCGAATACTAAAAGTGTGTTTTTCTCATTATTATACTTATTTTTCAACTAGATTTTATTATATTATGTTAGTGGACACAAATGAATTTCCCTTATACAAGTTATTCATTGCATGTTCTCCTTGAAAGTAAAACTCATACAATGATTTTGAAATGAATCTCCTTGATATTATACAAAATATACTTTTTTTATTGTTTATTAAGAAATTATTAGTTAGCCGTTTATTTAACCATTTAGTCGAACAAACTAATAATAATTGATCGTGAAATCACAAAATGATGGTAACACAGTGGGACTGGTTCAAATTGAATTGAATTGAATTGAATAAACCAAACAGATTCGAAGATTTAGGTCTCGTTCGACTCCAATCTTTGAAAAATTGATTTTATAAATGAAGTGAGTACAATTGAAATTCTTAATTTGATTCTCGATTCAATTATGTGAAAATAAGCTAAATCAAACTATTATATATTTATATATATATATATATATATATATATATAATCGACTAAAACTTATAAAGTAGACACATGTTATCAAAAACTTATAATGTAGCGAAAAAATTTTCTTTCAACATAAATATAAATATATCATTTCCTCTTGCTTTTCCGATTTTCATCATAAAATCTTCATTTTATCATTCTATAATTTTATTTCAAAACATTTTACAAAAGTATACAATCTTGAGTCATAACGCACCGGTTAAGTTTCTGAATAACACAAACGCTCAATATAGCTATGCTCCATAACTGCAGCCTCCCTATTGTCGTTAATCACATCTTGGCTAAAGTCAACTCTTACACCATAAGATTTTTCTATAAATGTAATTGCTCAATAAGAGATAAAACAAATTAGTAACAATGAGTTGCCCATGATATGTAATTTCATAAAAAAAAAAAAAAGATGCATTTTCATTCAGTTTTTCCTTTTCAGTCGCATAATAGTCCAGACGTTGGAGGTCAATAGTTCAAGGGAAAAGATATATCATATTGTCTTCCTTATGTGGGATTGTCACTCAACTCCACCTCACAAACGTCTATTTATATTTATTTAGTCCACTTTCAGTTTCTTCGTCAAAACATATGCATACCAACATTTTTGTAACCTTCCTTAAAAAGCATGATTCATGAACATGAATGCATGAATCCATACAATTCAACCTATCATGTAATAATAATACAATACATTCTCAAGTCAATGTAATCAACATATAACTATATACTATAATCAAATCAATCATTCTATTACATTTCATAGCATGTTAACATTACATATTGAACAATTTATTCTTTTTAATGATCTTTACTATCCTCATAAAATTCATAAAATAATAACTATGGTGATAGCATACAAAAATCATTTCATTTATAATATTATCTTCATATATCACAATGTGTCAAACAACAACATAACTTTACCCTCACATTTTGTGATGTAGGTCAAAGAGACAAAAAACACATAATATCTCTTACCTTAAGTTGTTAGCACAATGCTCTGAAACTTACTCAATTATCCCCTTGACTTAAAGTACCTAAAATATAACAAATTCCAAGTTAGTATTTATTTATACACTTGTTCTTTCAAATAAGCATAACCCTTAACACAACACATTTAACAAACCCTTAGTTCCAAATCCAAACTTAACCAACATGGTATATAATAACATAACCCTTTTAGCTTAAATCACTTTTATGCATGAACATCTTGAAAATTAAATCCTTTATGCATCAATTCCTATTTTTATCTTCACAATTTTCATCCAACTTTAAATATTCATAACTCATGCTAGACTTAACTAAATTCATCAATTCCAGAACCCATATATAGATTTCAAGAATAGCATACTAAAATGGTTTTGCATTACAACCTCAGCTAGACAGCCAATAAGTTCCAAATAACATAACTACTCAGTTATAACCAATTTTATCTTTTTCATTCTTTTCAACTTAAGAACTTACTTAAACTCATAACATTATTTAAAATCATAAAGAAAATTCTTATTACCTTCAAAGAGTCAAGAGATGGACAATTTCTTTGAGAGCTTCATGATTCTCAATGGTTTCCTCGTACTTTTGAAGTGTTGAAGTTCATTTCTAAATAAAAGTTTTCCCCCATGCCTCTTTACTGCCTCTAAGCTGGAGGTGTTGCACATATTAGACATTAAAATGCTAAGCCATAACTTTCTCTCCAATTAAAGTGTGACATGAATCCTATTTCAGGTGAATTTTTATATTCCCGATTGATCGTACCTCATTTTTCACTCGACTGCTTCCATATGTTTCAAAGGAACTATACATCGAATATTCTACCTTAGATGTTTATTCTTCTGTTGCAGATACCTAGCAGTCCGCTGCGAAAGCCTAGCCTTCTGCAGAAAGTCATTTTTACATTATCCCGGTTGACCTCAACTTCGTTCTCAGTCGAGCGCATATCTACCCATATCTTGGTTTTTTCAATCTGTCTCGAATTTAGTTGACCGCATATCAAGCTCTGATCGACCGAAAAACTACCCAAGACCAACACATTCCTCACTATCTTTGGATCGGTCGACCACACTTCTTAACATTGGTCGACAATGATTCAACTGGAGGGTAATTTCCATGAACCCTAATGTATTAAACCTCAAATCCTACTTTATTATCAATTAATTCATAACAATACTCAACCTCCACTATTACAACTTAACCAAATTAACACTCAATCATTGAACATTCTCATAGCACAATTTTATAATTAATATGATAAAATTTTTGGTGTTACAAGGCATATGTCTCATTCTCACAATTACTAATTCCCACCCCTAGCTGCAGACGTTTTCTTCGTCCTTAAATGGACAAATCCTACCTGCCTCTATTTATGCAAATTAAAAATTTAGAGCTGTGGACATCGAGAGGAGGCATGGAGCAAGTCACGTCCAGTAGCTTGAGGTCTTTGGGACGTTCAGAGAGGTAAATATTTGGTTTCCATTTTAAATTCGTTGTGATTTTTGGGACTGTCGTTGGGTTTGGAGATTGAATTTTCTGTTTTAATGTTGGAGTTCAATTGGTTGTTTAAAGTTGTTGATTTCGAACTTATATCACATTATAATTGTAACTCAAGATCAAATAGATTGTTTGGGGTTTTTTCGTTGTTGGAAATCGTTAAAATTAGGCAATTTTTGTGGCTGGCATTGGAGAAGATGATGTTGTGTCACAGCTTGGGAAAGGTTGAGCCACGGCCCCAGCCTCCCTGCCTGGATGGGCCTCGCCTCAACCATTCTGAGGCCGCAACCTCGGCTTCTCTTCCCTGACCTCTCTTCAAGGCTTAGTCGCAGCTTAGATCCAGTTTTGGGTCGCGACCTACTTTATTTAAACCACAGCTTATACCTTATTTGAGGGTCGTTTTGAACGTTTAACCTAAATTTTTTTTGGTTGATTTTGGAATCAATTTTGGCTTTGAACTCGATTGTTCTCTAATCATTTTCTTAAGCCTGAAGTTTAAAATTTAAATGAGATAGTTCGATTTTAATTTTGTAATATGATTATCTTTAGATTCTAAAACTTTCAAATTAGACTCGGCTGATTATTTAACGTTCCCAGTTGAGATTGAGTCTTGATTGTTGGTAGGCCACTGTAAGATCGAGGTTTTATTTTATGTCCAATGTGACATTGTTTTCAAAACGATTATTTTAAAACATGTTCTCATATAAAATGACGGGTCTGTTATTACCGTCCATTTTTACAATATTATATGTACGATTTTTGCTGGCATGTTTTATTTCGAACATGCACATCATTTATTGATTGTCTTAGTTGAATGAACTAAGTTTGATCGTCCCATGTAGGGATCATGTTATCTGTACGCACATTCGATCACTAGAGGATGTGTTTGTTGTGTTAATTAGAGTAATGAGGTAGTTAAATGTGCTATATCTTTAAGAGAAAAATCCTAAACCTAGTCATGATATTATTTTGTGACTTTAGCGATCGGCAAATATCGCCTTTGTTATATGTGCCTATGGTATCATGTGCATGAAGCCTGGGAGTGTCTCAATTTTCACTAAGATTTTGTGGGCATATTTTACATATATACCACATTATAGTGAAATGTTTGCTACAATTGTATCACTGGTCGATTTCTACTCAGTTTTAATCACACGTTTTATTCATAACATGCTCCCTCATTTATTTTATAAATTTCTAATTGTTGAATATAAAATTTTATCCATATTGAGCTTAGTCTACTCACCCTAACGACATCTCTTTATATATTAATTTGTAAGATTACTAATTGTCGTTGCAGGACTGAGCCGACACTTCTTTTTTATTTCAGTATTTTTATTTCAAGAGTTTTGTGAGGTTGAATTCATTTGTTAAATTCTGTAATAATACTTGTAATAATTATTTTTAAATTTGACACTTTATTTTAGAATTATATTATCACTTTAACTCGATGTCACTATTAGACTTTTGGTTTAGCCTAGTTGATTGTGTCATGTCGTATTGTAATATAATAGAGATTTTTGCTGCCAAAATAAATAATTTAAAGGTCAAAAGGGTCGTACAACATGGTTCAATTTCAGGCGAGGTCGCTTTCTGTTCTATCTTTGACATTCTCGCACTCTTAATGTAATATTTGTCCTTTTTTTTAATATAAAAAAGGTATTATTAATTCAGGGGCATGAGTTGGGCATACATAGATCATATGTCAAGTCATATATTGGGTAATTATTCACTTTTCTTTTGGTCAAATTTTTTAGTACTTTTTAGCCAAATTAATTTTAATTCAATTTTAAATAATAATTAGAAATTTTAAGGTATAAAATATAATAAAAAAATTAATACCTTATTTTTGGATAGGTACCCGATTATTTTGTTAAATCTGTGGGCTATTGGATTTGAATCATTGGGCTTTAAATCACTAGTAGCCACTTTGAAGTAGAAATTTATTTTATACACTGCATTGCATAATTTTTATAAATTGAATATTTGAGACTTATCTCATAATAAAACGGCACGTCCATTTTATGATCGTATGATTTTTATAGTATATTATATTTTCACTGTATACGTTTCAATTAAGCATACATTTAAATTTCTGGATCGACTTGGTTGTGCGAACCGAGTTTGATCGACCCAGTTTAGGGTTTGTTTTATTTTCACACATTCAACCGTGCTAAATGTGTTTGTTTGTTGTTAAAATGGGTAATAGGACAACTGTATGTGCCGTGTTCTTGAGTTTCGAATCCCTAAATTTGATCAGAGTATTTTATTTGGCTTTTGCGATCGCCAAGTATCGCTTTTATTCTGTTATATGTCTATGACATGATGTGCCCGGAGTACATGAGTGGCTCCATTTTCATTGTGATTTTTAATTAGTACAATAAATGACTTATTTTAATTATGGACCACATATTAAAGGGTTGATTTAAACGCTTGCCCTTTTGTACACATTTTTCTGAAAAAAATTTATAAAACGTTAGTTTTAAATTCATGTATGCTTAAACAACATTTTTAATTAAAATTATTAAATCTCTATTGAGTTTAGTCAATTCACCCCTAAGACTCATTTCAAGATTTTATTATTCGGACTTTCAGTTGTCGAGTTAGGATTAGACCCGACGGGATTATTTTAGTTTTTTTTTTACTTTTGTAACTTGTCTTGAGAGACCCCTTTTGTGAGGAATACTTTATTTGGATAACTGTAATCCCTAATTTATTTGCCGTACAATTTTTTATTTGAATTATATTACTTTACTATCTAATTTCACTTATTGGACCTGTTAAGCCCATGTTATCGAGCCATGGCTTTTAAATTAATAAATTTTAATCTTTCCCTGCTAATAAATAAAACTAAAAGAGAAAAAAGGTCCGACAATTTGGCTTTTTAAGCCAGATCGTTTCCCGTTTTATCTAGGATCCCTTGCAGGTTGTGACACTTAACCTACTCAACAATTGATGTAAGGTAGCCATAGACATCAATATGGGCGATTTTTTTTTTTTGGGGGGGGGGGGGGGGATCAAACTCTTGACGAGCAAACTATAACTCGTACTAAGCATAAACAAACCTGTCCATCGAATTCACTATTTGTCCTATCATTTTTCTCTCTCTCTCTCCAAATCAACGTTTGAACTTATTAATTGTAGGGAAAATGACAAATCAATCATTGTACTTTATATTCAGTAACAAACTAACCATCATACTTTTTTTGCTAACAAATTAACCACTAGACTATGAAAAAAGGTTGCTGCAAACATCTCCGTCATGTTTTCCGTCAAAATCAGTTGACTGTAATGCCACGGTCACGTTAATGCCAAGGACAGTCAAACTAAGACGTCCAAGGCAGCAACAACGGTCGTCTTGCAATGACGAGGAAAGTCTAATGCTAATCCAACAGACTAACGAAGAACATCAATTATCGAGGGACGTCCGTCCTATTTGTTAGAACTATGGTTCATGGTCGTTGGATCGAGGACGGACGTCCCTCGATCGGAATGGATGGCTAGGATGGAGTTCTTCATTTTTCAAAGGCGATGGTGGACGATGGTTTTTGGCTGTTGGATCGAGGACGAACGTCCCTCTATCGGAATTGAAGGCTATGATGGATTTAGGTCACGTGCAAGTAACCTGCTTTTTTAAAAGGAAGATTATCTCAATTAAAACGAACGTCCCTCTATCCACAACGGACGTCCCTATTCCCATGTCGGACGTCCTCCGTCCAGAAACGGACATCCTCCATCCAGAAACGGACATCCCTCTACTTGTGACTACGTCTTCTGCCCATAACGGATGTCCCTAGTCTCACAATGGACGTCCATCGATTTAACACTATGTCGTTCAGGCTTAAACGGACGTCTGTTTTATGTTCGAGGGACTTCTTTGAAGATTAAATTGTTGTGGTTGGTCCGCAACCTGAACGGATGTCAACCAAGGAGAATGAACACAGTTTCTGGAGAAGTAATATTTTATTAAAAGTGAAGATTATAGCAATTGAAGAGAAATGATAGAAAGAAGAGAACGAAGGAGATGAAGATTTGCAGAGAAATGGAAAAGTATAATTGCGAAGGATGTTTGCGGTGAAACGAAATTGATGGATTTTGACGATGATCTACAGTGGACTGAAATTGACGAATTTTAATGGCAAATGTAACCACAATGTGTGTGGCGATGTTTCTTTTATAGTTCTATGGTTAATTTGTTAATGACAAAAAAATTTAAAAATTAACTTATCATTTAACACAAAATATGATGGTTGAAAATTGTATATTGTGGGAAGGAGAGAGAGAGAGAGTTTAACTGTAGAGAATACCAAGCTATTCATCATTATTCAAACCTACTGGTTTGATCACATCATAACAGATTATGGAGAAGGCAAAGAGAGTAGTTACAGGCCAGGAAGCGGCTCGCTGAAGTCGGAAGATTTGTTTGAACAAGCTCTCGCAGAGGCTACAGCCATTTGCTGCTCGCTTACTCCAGCATTGCACAGGTTGGCCAGAGCTCGCGAGTGCTTCATTCCATATCTCGACAGTCTCCCGCAGTGTCTCTCGTAAGTGTTCACAAGCTTCTGGAAGCAGCCCCAATCGTCCACCAGAGCCCGCCCTGCCGGTCTGACCCTCTTCATCACGGCCTCGCTCTCTACGCTTCCCAACAAAAGACTGCCGATCTGGTTTATGGTGTTGTCCTCCCATTCTCTGCTGGAGATTTCAGCCTTAAGCTGCTCTTGAGCTTCCCGCTGTTGTTGGGACCCAGATGGCGCTCTGAGAAGCCGAAACGGAAAAGAAAAAATTGAAGAAGATGGATCCAAAACATCAAAACGAATAAACCAAAGAGTTTATTGAGGAAACCTTTTGCCTCAAGTGAACAAGAGTTGCGTCGCGCTGGCTGACGGAGTTTGAGAAAGAGGTTTGTCCGACGGGAAGGGCGGCGGTGTAGCTACGACGCGAAGAATTTGCAGCGCCCAATTAAGTGTAAAGAGTGTCCTTATCGAGAGTTTCATCTCCATAGTGCTTTACGTGAGAACTGTATTCATTTCCTTCTAAAGTTCTCCTTCGAACCTACACGAATCTCCATCTCTTAAGATCATGATTGAACAGCCAAAATAAGATCATACTTATATTCTTAAGATCATAATTTCATACCACTTCATACTGCTGCTTTACGGTTTCCTTCTTCATATCATGTTTGTCCCTGCTCAAATTCCAAAACAGAATTATGGAGAGAGAGAGAGAGAGAGAGAGAGAGAGAGAGGAATTATTAAATAAAAGAATAAAAGAGATGGAGGAAATGTCGACGTTTGGGCGAAGGAGTGCTTAACGCGTTACTTTGATCGACAGCCTTGCGACCGGGATGTCGCCCGATCTATTGACCAGAGCAATGGATTTTTACGAGAATAGAATTTTCTTTTGTAGCTTCTCCCGTGGAGATTTCGTGAATTTCTTGATATATATTGCATTGATCTCCCGAAGCGATAACACACTTTTATGTGGTGAATGGTTATTGGACCTCCTTCCTTGATATTGGCAAATGCCCATAACTCGTCTCGTTTCTTCTCTGTAAAATGGAAAGGGGCTTTTAGAGGATAAAAAAGAGACACATAAAAGAGAGAAATGGGAGAAGAGTGAAACTCCGGAGAAATTGGAATAGAGAGAAATAGAGAGTGATAAAGAAAAGAGGAAGAGTGTTTTGTGAGAAATAGCAAGAAGCAGAGGCGAAGAACAAGGGTGAAGGGTGTCCTTGTAACAACCCGGATTTTCATAAATCTTGAAAATGCGTAAAAATTTAAAAATTTTCTTTTTAAAACAATTCAGAGTGCGTAAATCTTAATCGATACTAACTCTTTCTTAAAACTCATCATGAAAACCAACTTATTAATTATGCGAAAGCGTTAAAAATCATCTATTTTAAATTCTTGCGGAAACGTTCTAAAATATCCCTTTTTAAATCATAGCAGAAACATAAGAATTCTTTCAAAAGAAATACTAAACAATACTAAACCATTCAATCATTTCGTTTCTCAAATAAAACTGAACTATTACTTCATTGATTCAATACTGTTTACTTTTCTTTAACTTCGTTGATTCATAACCGTTTACTTTCATTTGTCTTTTGCCTTGCCAGCCCGAATCCTATGCGTGCGAAATCATCCATCCCTGCTTCGTTACGTGTTCATCATTTTCTTCTTATCTGTTCGTCTTTTTACCTACACCACAAGTAAGGACATGAGTTTACGCCCAGTAAGGAGATGGGGTAAAACAATATGCATTTCTCTCTTTAGTTCTTGTTGGAATGGGGCCACCCAAACTAACTCTTTCATTACGTTCATTTTCTTTGTTCGTTCTTTAAAAACTCATACATCGAGCCTAGAGATTGAAGGTTTTCCTTTGAGATGACATAGCTGTACGGAACCTAACCTCCTGTGTGCATACTAGTCCCTTTCCCGACTTGGAGAGGGTGTATCCTAGTAGATAGATTAGATCCGGACTACCCATCTACCTCAACTCCCTAGTTCCGGCATATACCCGCCTTTAGAGTTTGTTCTTTTTCCGGCATATACCCGCCTTTAGGGTTCTTTCTATCCCGGCATATACCCGCCTTTAGGGTTCTTTATTTCCCGGCATATAACCGACTTTAGGGTTCTTTCGTGTTCCGGCATATACCCACCTTTAGGGTTCTTTCTTTATCCTCACTCATGCATGTGGGTACCATCCTAAAGGTTACCCCCTACTTGGTTTCTATTATCATGAAACACACTGCATAACATAAACTGAATTACACATTGAGATAAATATACTATAAGTGAACTGGTACATGTAAAGAATCATAAAAATTGCTGAAAGTACGAGAAACAATTATGCTATACAAATGTAACAGCGAGTGAATACAATAAAGTACGGGAATTATAATTAACTAATTGTGCTAAACTAGAATGTTCTTATCCAGAATTAAGAAATAATATTCATCTACTAGTTCACAACTCATAGTTAATGAAAACAAAGCATCTTAACTCCTTAAACCTTTTTCATTCGTTTATTTAGTTAACTAAACCTTTTCATTCGTTTGTTTAGTTAACTAAACCTTTTTCCTTCATTACCATCCACATCGTCGTAGTTCACATTTCATTCTTGCTCTCATCTTAATTTAATCAACAGAAACTATCTACTAACATGATCTTTTAATGGACAATATTCAACACATAAACTATATCAGATTAGGACCAATTATCAAATCAAACTACACTTGCTTTTTAAGAATCGACTAACAGCAAATCTATGACCCCTAACATGCTTCTAAAACAATTATCCTGCTATAGACAGTAAGTAAAACAACGATAACTAACATAAAACATGTTTCTATATGCTTCTTAATACCTTAATAGAAAACGACAGTAAACTATAACTAATCAAGTTTGCATATACTTTTTCATAATTGAAAAGAACGAAACTCTAAGTATACTTACGGCATGAAAAGGGATAACATTTAGAAATCAGTAACTTTTTCGCCAATCTGTAAAGAAACATAGTCTTTTCTAATATCTTAACTTCTTCTTTCTCTTTAATGCCACTAGAATTCTGTCTAGGACTCGTTCTCATTTCTCATTCAGTTCAACTATCATTCCTTTGATTCATTCAAGCTTAAAAAGCACTTTCAACAACTAATGGAAAACGTGAGAGTTATATCATTCTGTAAAACCAAGGGTAACTATAAACATTACCGAAATCAAACCACAAAACAACACACACACACTTTACTTGGGTGTAGGGCCTCCTCTAGCCAAGACAACCCAAATCCTTACCTTGAAGCTTTAATGTGATCATCACTTAATCGTTTTCTTTCTTCTCTTTTAGTACCTTCAAAATATAATAATATTTAATTATTAATCAAATCAATATTAATATCGTCGTCTTTTTCTAGCTTAAATCCTTATACGTCACTTACTAGAGTTTCCTAAACGAAACTGTTTTCTTAATTATAACTTGGCTTAATTAATTAATATCAATCGATAACGTCTGAAAACTAAGCTTAACATATTGCGAAAACCAACAAGATTTCATCCATAAATTATTGGCCCATAAATCAAAACCTAATAACAATATCTGAATCGAGTCATAAACTATTTTACCAAATTCTCATGATATCTTTATTCCAATTAGTGAACCGAAACCAAAACCAACATGTATGAATTAATCCAACATTAATTTCACACTTTATATTTCCACAATTCATTCATGTTTTTACTTAATTCTGATTTAAACCAACATATTCTTCATTACCATATTCTTCATTAACCTGTTCATGCTTTCATTTAATTAACCTGTTTATGCTTTCAAAATACCAATGGAGCACAACAATTAGCAGAAGCAGAAACATTTTTAATCCATAATAGAACAACAAAGGTCATCTCACTACTTAAACACATTAATAACCGTTATCCAACAACTAGCACCAAGCAATAACTTAATCAATAGTCTAGAGCATATGTTTCATAACCCCACAACCAACATTACAATTTCTGCATAAAATCATTCCACAATTCATCCAACAGAGGGTCTGGATTAAAGCAAGGATAGATCCAGGTCTAACAACAAAGATGATATTCCATAAACTTATTCGGAACATAACCCAATTTAATAACACCATTAATAAAATTCAACAACCAACAAAGCATTCTTATTATTCCTTTTGATCCAAATAATATGGCAGCAAACATTATCCCATGACAGAGTGCACATGTAAAAGCCGTGAAATTTTAATGATAAATTCCACGTGTAAATTTTTCGCGTTGAAAATCAGTCATAGCATTGAAGAAGTAGACTGAATTGTCGTGTAGCGGCCACGTATGCAAATTTGGTCATTTGGTCAAGTCCACGTACGCAAATTTGGTCAACTAGTCAAAGTCAGTGAAATTAGATTTTTCCGAGCAAAGAATTGAATTAATAAACGAGATGGGACAATCAAATTGAGCGATAACATCGATGGATGATGTTTGAATTAAATTTAGAGTTTGAGTAGATTATAAATTGGTAATGTATAAAATTGGTAATACACATTTATTTTAAATGGAAAAGAAATTAGGAAATTGGGATTAAGGAAAATAAATAATTTGGAAGAAGTTAATTAAGAGTAGAAATATTTGGGAAATGAAGAGGGAAGGTTTGGGGGGAAAAATCCCGCCCAATGCCTTTGAACCTGTAAAGTTCAAGGTTCAAGTTGAAAAAAAAAAATTTAATAAAACTTAAATTTGAAGAAGAGGAAACCCTAGTTTCCTCTTCTCCATTC
>JAJTVF010002766.1:0-13680 GCA_022433065.1 Begonia loranthoides | reverse complement strand
CCGGCATTCCTTCCGGCTGCGAACCGCGACGCGTGCGACGTCGGCCGAGAGCAGACGGTCGTTTCCCCGAGCAGACGAACGACGAACTCCCGATTCTGAGCAAATCCGGCGAGTTCAGATCTGTGACCGAAACTCCGAGTTGAGCCGATTCTTCGACTCCGGCGAACGACGATTCCAGATCTGTGACGGAGCAACTTCAAGCCGAACCCGACTCTGGTTTCCGACGACGAACAGATTTTCGTTTCCGGTGACAAACTGCTCCGATCTGTTCAGTGGGTGAGGTTTCGATCCGAGTTTTACTCCGATGTTAAGTTTGGATTTATGATGTCGTTGGTTGATTTGTGATTGGATTTACAGCAGTCGATCTAAAGGATTCCGGACGAACAAATCTCCGGCGACGGCAGCTTCGGATCTGAACATATTCAGATTTTCTGACGAGCAGAACAGGACATAGATCTCATCCTATTGGTGAGGAAAATTTTAGTTGGAATTACTCATTTCGATTTCTAAACTTGGATGTGGATTTATTTCTGGTTAGGAGAAATATATTGGTTGTGGATCTGAAATATTATACACTGATATGTTACCATTTTGGGATTATTTCTGTTGGTGAAAGAAGTTTTGATTTTTGGATAAATTTGTCAATAATAGAACCTGATTCTGATTTGGTGCTGTTCGATGTACGTACTTTAACATAGTTCGTTGGATTCGACTTTTAAGTTGTCAATATGTTAAAGTTTGATATTTTAGTTGGTTCATAATTTTCTTATCTGGATTATTTTTTTAGATCATGTGGCTGAACTTATTGAGGTTACAGTTGGTTATTGAAATTTAAAGGTTTTAGTTTCAAGTTAGTTGAAGTGAAAATCTGTCAAGTTTAAGTGAATGGAATTTGGATACTAGAAATTGTTTATATATTCAAGATTGAGTTTTGTGTTAAAGGATGTTGAATAAGGCCTAGAGAATTTATATGGATTTTCTTGTTTGTCACTCACACTTCGGTTGGGCTCCTATTCCCGGTATAGGACCATCCATTTATTTCCTAGAATTAAATTTTTAATTTATGCATTTATACCCTTGTTAGGCTTCGACGACTTTGGCGAGTGTGCTACCATTCCCGAAGAGACAGTTGCACCGATTGGCAAAAAGAATCGTCGTCGAGGTTGGAATTTCTATACCTCTTGCGTTATATTGCATCCCCACCCGTTTTCAAAATAATTATTTTGTGGAATACCACACTTGAAAGAAATGACGGGGACTGTTCGACAGCACGTCAGTTTTTATTAGTAGTATGTTTTCTCACGTTTAAATTCCGTACATAGTTTGAAATATATTGTGCATAGATCAAGGGACGGATTAGCTTGCCCCTTGAATACCTTCTTCTGCGTGAAGGTTGATTGTTTGGCGTATAAAAATATAGGTAGGGCATTGTGACGTGTCCTCAGGTTGAAACTCCTGAAAGTCGTAAATTAGTATGGGAGAGTGATGACGTCTCCTTGGGTCGCAAGCCCCTAAACCTGGCCAGGGTTTTTGTCACACGGATCAGACGGTTGCCATTCGTCGAGCCTTAATTATACCGAGTCCATATATGGCGAGCAATTGTATCCGTTCTATTTTATCGTACGGATTGTCATCGCGGAGTCCTCGCCATTTGACCCCTAGATTAGGACGCAGAGTTCTCCCCATTGTTTGAAACCTCGTAGATTAGTTCTACCGACGCAGAGTTCTCGCGGGTAATTCGGGTGACGTGTTGGATCTACGGACCACCGTCATTTATACTTCCTCCTGCCTCATAAGGTGTTGACGCCGATGGGTGTCCACCTATTCTCTGCTGTGTGGCGGGTGAGTCCATGAGTGGCCACCCCTTTTCACTGATGATGTTTTCGATTTAGAAAACGATGATGGCCTATTTTATGAGTATAGCTGTCTATGTATACAGCGGGTTTCGATAAAAGCCTCATCGATGGCCTTGGGCCGGTTTGATAAATGACAAAGAGTTTTGAAGCGATTTAAAAATTCATGTACGGTAAAATGAGAAATATAACATTGTTTTCGAAAATATAGAAAAATCAGTTTTGCACGAGGTGCATTTAGTATAGCTATACCTTACTGAGTTAGTCACTCACCCCAAACGACTCCTCCCCCAAAACTTCAGGTAAAGGCAAGAGCAGCTGAGGATTAGAAGATGAAGTGTTTTGTTATTTCTACTTGAGTGATTTATCGTTATTTGGTGAGGACATTTATGTTTCTATTTGGGTTGTAAACTTTAAATACTGTTGGGTTGGATTTGTTGCACAGTACTTGGATTTCATTTTAAATTTATGCATCGTTATTTTCTCGTGATCCCTATTCGGACCTAGGCCCATATCATCTTGGGCCGAATTAAATATTTATAAGTCTTCCGCTAAAACACACGCCTTGGGCTGAGTGATCGGGTTCTTTACGAGGATCGGGTCGCCTGACCCGGCGGTTCTGCCAAGCCCATCTTTGGGTCGTGACAGCACATCCACAGCAGAACTAATCTCATATTTTCATGCTTTCGGAAATGGCTAATAAAGAGCAATAGTCACAACGTTGCAGAAACAACTCAAAAGTTATCTCAACTAATAAAGAATTCTCCGGTGTTATCCAATGATTTGCAACATATTCTCGTCCATAATCAATATACTATTATTCCTTCAGCAGATCAACATCCATTAACTGAATGATTATCTCAAAACTACTAAAGCAGTATCAATGTTGGACTTAACATCTTAAACAAAGACCAACAGATTAACAATTTTATCCAGCAACTCATTCGGACAATCCATCTGAAGAACTACTTATCATTCAAAAACAACATCCAGACAACAATCAAAAATAGAATAATCCAGAATTCAGAAAACAGATGAGAAATCCGCCTCACCTTGAAGACCCGAGGAGCTCCAACGTTCATTCTTCACAGCTCTCTGCCAGCACTGCCAAAATCAGAAGACTCACCTAGGCACTCGACTCAGCTCTCCCCCTCCTTTCCTTTTATTTTTCATCTCCCGACAGTTTCATAATTCCTCACCTGAAGCCAACTACCGACAACCACTCTTCAATTCATCGTGTCTCCTCTTCAATTCTTCTACTTCACAAAGTGTCCCACATTATTTACTGCACTCCACGTACGATGCCAGCTTTGCATCTCCTTGTCGGCAGTGCAACACAGCTGGAAGGTGGGCATGGTTCAACACCAACCGTGAGCCGCAATCGCTCCCCTGCCGGAAACGGCAAATTGCCCAAATTGCCACTACCCTGCCATCCTTCGAGCAACGAAAAACGGAGGAAGAAATTGACTAGCTAACCTCGAACCGACGCCTGAATCGTAGTCGGACCCGTCGCCGGAATCCACCCCCGTGGGAGGTCGCCAAATCGCGATCTGAACGGCCGAGTGAACCCGTGCCCAAGCTCTGCCATCTCGCGCCCACAGAAGTCGCCAGGAGGTCGCCACGCCGTCGGACAGCGTCGCCCATTCGCCGGAGGTCGCCCGGTCTCTGTCTCCCGCTCGTCGTCGCCGATCGCTCGTTCCCCACGGCCTCACCGTCTCTCTTCGGTTCCTCTTCCAGCCAAAACCAATTTTCTTGTCTTTTGTTTGTATTTTTTTATTATTTTTTTCTTTCTTTAATTCTTTCTATTCTTAAGTTAATTAATTCTTTATTTAATTAACTATTTCATTTAAATAATCCACTCTTTAATTTAATTTAATTAATAGATCAAATTTCAAATTCTCATTTATTCCCAATATTTCTTGATTATTGATCCAATTTAATCAATTAGTCGATGATACCCAATAAATTTTCAATTATCTTTACTTAATTCCGCAATGAAAACTTTGGGGTATTACAGTCCTACCTCTTGGATCTTCCCAATTCTTCTGGTAAAGAGATTTTCTCCATCTCTGCTTATGGATATTTTTAGGATAATCGTTGAAGATAGAGGATTGGATATCATGCTCTGTTCATGTTAAATCCTGGTTGATATATTAGATGAGCATTCTGTTATTGGAAATGTTGGATATATTCTCTATAAATTTTGGTAATGAGGAATAATATTTGGTTATGGTTGGTTGTGCTTCCTGTTGATACGGCTCTCTGCTGTGTGGTAGCCATTGTCGAATGCATGCCCTGTGAACTGTATGTGCTTATTTTGATTATGGTTACAAAAAATATATAGTGTTGTTGGATATTATTCCCTACTTTGGTTCACCGCCTCTTGGTTTTATATTTGGAAATTGATGGAGATATTGAAGTGTTACTGAAGTGTTTGATTTACCTTTCTATGTTGATTAAATGCTGGGAATGTTGATGGGGGATGCTCTGTCGTGGTGTTGGACAATTCTTAGGGAGTGTTAAGCATGTTGTAGGATTATTATTAGGTTTCTCTGTTATTTGGTATAGCATTGATAAAAATAAGTTGATGGAAACAGTTAGACGGT
This sequence comes from Begonia loranthoides, assembly GCA_022433065.1. Classification (NCBI taxonomy): domain Eukaryota; kingdom Viridiplantae; phylum Streptophyta; class Magnoliopsida; order Cucurbitales; family Begoniaceae; genus Begonia; species Begonia loranthoides. Next base: position 9,221 of record JAJTVF010002766.1, on the reverse strand, counting down.
TGGGTTTGGATTAATGATGTCAATGTTATTGAAGATAGTGAGCTATGAAAATGAGACTAACAATTGATAATTATTAATAATAAAATGTCGTGAATTTATGAAGGTATTGAGATGGAATAAAGATAACGTTTGGTGCGGGTAAGCGTGAAAGCGTCCAGGTAAGTGATATGTATATGTTTTGGTTTTCGGGCCCTACATCGCAAGAATTAGAAAATTGTATACTGACTGTTTATTAGAAATAGGTTCTTTACGTTATAGATTCGGTATGATTCATGCATTGAGGTTTATAGGATTTTTATATTGATATGCTTCGAGGATGTATTTATTCTTACTGTATGTTTATTAGAATTAGGTTCTTTTAATGATGTGTTTAATAGATGAGCATGTTTAGAGATTATAGTAATAATATGATAGACATTGTATGCATTCACGAGCATGGTTTTCAAAAGATACGAAAATGGTTTTCATGCATGGTTTTGAAAAGGAAATGAAGAAGAAACGAAACGGTTATAAAATGTAAAGAAATGAACGTAAATGGGTGTGACGAGATGTGAGGTTGAGTTGGTCGCTCATCCTCGTCAAGTTTAGACATCTCTAACGCTTTCAAGATAAAGTAAAGTTAAGATTAAGATAAAGATAAATATAAAGGGGTCGTCTGGGGGTGTGAGGTTGAATTGGCTGCTCCTCCTTGTCAAATTTAGATGTAATATCCCGAAATTTTATATCGGATTTTAAAATGATAAATTGGAAAATAATTGGACATATTTGAATTAATCGAATAAATTATCGAGATATTATTCATGACGTTACTAAGGACGTAATTAACATTGAAAATTATGAGAATAATAAAGTGGGATATAAAATGAGGATTAATAATTAAATTAAGTGGGGATGGATTGAGATTAAGTTAATTAATTAAGATTAGTTGTTAATTAAGTTTTAAATTAAAATTAAATTAAATTAAGAAGAAAATGAAAGTTGGGGGAGAAGAGAAGAGACCGAGAAGGAGAGAAAATGTGAGAGGGAGAGGCCGATCGGAGAAGACGGGCAATCAGGAGCGCGGGATGCCGGCGTGGACTTGGGTGCGCGATATCCGGCGTGTTGGTGACGGCGACGATGGGCTACGGTGCGTCGATCGCAGCGAGCTAGGGCTCGGTGTTCCGCGGCGTTCCGAGTCGGATTTGGAGCTACGAAGTCGCCAATGAAGGTGAGTAAATGCTCTGTCTTGATGATCACCTCCTTGGCTTCCGATTTCGATCGATTTGGCGTCGGTGGTGCGGCGTTTTGGCAATGGCAGTGGCGATTTGGCGAAGATGGACGGCGAAGGGCTGGATCAGGGCATCGGGTCCGGGTCTGGGTCTTCTGGCCCATAATTAAACGGGTTTAATTCTCCCGAAAAGATAACAACTTTCCAGCGTGGAGTTTGGTCATTGGACCACCTCCCTCGAACTGGGTAATCTTTCATCAGCCTGGCATCCCTGTCTATAAATCTGGACAGATTGGACGCTGGCTGTGGGATTGGAAGCTCGCTGGCAGTGAGGTCCGAGTGTTGGTGATGCTCTGAAGTTGAATGGCCGAGAGTCAGGAAGGAAACTGGCGAGAATTGTGAGACAGGGTATGAGATTTGGAGGACAATATTGGATAGGTGGAGTTGTTGCTGGCTTCAGGTAAAAACGGATACCTTACCTGTTGTACTCAGTTCTGATTCTGTATATTAGTTGGAATTGCTATTCTGTTATGAATATTTTGGGTTGCTACTGGACAATGGAGCTTCATACGTTTTGCAAATTATTGATACTAATTGAGTGAAATATTCTATGTTGTTATTCTTGGCTGTGAAATGCAGTTCTGTTGTCTTGTCGTGTAATCTTTCAGACATGGATTTTATTGCATGATGGACACTATCTTGGCTATGTGGTTGTGAGTGGTTAACCCTGTTTTGATGGAAAGTTTTGTTGAGGTTTAGTATATTGGTGTTAATGGACTTCCGATAGACTGTATGGAAGATAGTGAAATTGATTTGGTTCATGGTCTTTGTCCTGCATGTGAGTCTTGGTTTTTGAATGGTAGTTGTGTAAAGGTTAAATTGTGAAGCTCCACACTTGAAGAGATAAAGCTAATATGGAAAAATATAGAATGTTAGTCCATTGTTTTGGGAAAATATTTTGTGACAGATTACATTGGATAGTAACTGGATATAAGCTCCCTCTTTGATTTCAATGATTGGAATTGTTAGGCCTGTTATAGTTAAACTAATTCTCTATTGCTTTGTAACTGGTTAAAGAGCTAAGTTAAGAGAAATATGGTGATATGAGATTTATTGTTTATTTGCATGTATGTTGGATTTAAATTTATATACTGTGAGAATTAAGTTAAGGGTTCTGCACGTTAATACATGCGTTGTACACTTAGATAATTTATTTATAGTCTTTCTAGTCAAATAAAAAGGAAGAAGTAAATGTGCTATGATGGTTATCGTCTGGATAAAAGGAAATTAAACGATTCTCTACTATACTGTGGGAAATATGAATTTATGATAAATTACTAATTGAGTTTGTAAAGTTAGTTTATCATGACACATTGATGGAATGAGCAACATTATGAGATGTTATTTTGTTGTCCATGTGCAGATTGTGAAATGTAAGGTTAATAATACATGAATTTAATGGTTTAGGTATTAACGAGAAAAAGATAGAGTGTCAAACGTGCCACGAACTGCAGGTAAGTGATACGCATGTGCTTTGGTCTTCGGACCCTACATCGCAAGAAATAGGGGATGCATGTTTCGTTGTTTACAGTATTTCAAAGCATGTTTCAGTGTTTACAGTTTTAAATAGCATGATTCGATGCTTACAGTTGTAAATGCACGTTTTATTGTTTACAGTTTTTATAAGCATGAATTGTATGTTGGTTGCGCTATTAGATTCCTCGAGTAGAGAATGTATGCCTTCACGAGCATCACGCATCATAGTTTTCCAAAAAGATACGAAAATGACTTTTAAGCATGATTTTGAAAAGAAGGTAACAAAGAAGAAGCAAAATGATTACGAAATGATAGAAAGGAAAATAGAGAAGAAATGAAACGTTTACGAAAGGTTAAAAAGGAAAGAAAGAATAAACCAAACGATTACGAAATGTTAAGAAAGAAACAAAGAATAAACGAAACGATAATTAACGTAAATGGGTGTGACGAGATGTGAGGTTGGGTTAGCCCCCCCTCCTCGTCAAGTTTAGACATCTCTAACACTTTCAAGATAAAGATAACATAAATGGGGTCGTCTGGAAATGTGAGGTTGAGTTAGCTACTCCTCCTCGTCAAGTTTAGACATTTCCAACGCTTTTCAAGATTAAGACAACAACAAACATAAACGGGGTCGCTTGAGAATGTGAGGTTGAGTTGGCTGCTCCTCCTCATCAAGTTTAGACATTCTCAACGCCTTTCAAGATAAAGTAAAGATAAAGAAGAAGATAAAGACAAACGAGGTCGTCTGGGGATGTGAGGTTCGCCTCGTCAAGTTTAGACATCTCCAACGCCTTTCAAGATCAAGTAAAGTAACGATCAAGTAAAGTGACATGAACAGTAAAGTAAAGCCAAGTTAAGATCAAGAAAACAATAAAAGAAAATAAAAGAAGGAAAGTAAGAAACGGTAAAAGAAAACGAAAAGAGATTTTAAAGTTGTATAACATGTGCATCATATATTATATCACTTACTGGGCCTTAGGCTCATTAGTTAAGTCTTGCGATGTAGGTATACGCACAGGTGATCAGATCAAAGACAGTTGACGAAGGATTTGTACGGGCGGATATTGTGGCTGGCTGGGCTAAAGAATTAAATGAGATTTATTTGTAAAAGAATTTGTAAATTATTTAATATGCTTTAATGTTTTACTTTAATTCCGCTGCGTTTTCATAAAATGATTTTATTACTTCGCTAAAATGAATAAATGATTTGAGTAAAGAGTTTTAATGACCGGGTTTTATAAAATGAAAATACTATGATGTTTTTAAGAAAATAAAGTTTTAAATTTTACACTATTTTCAAAGTAAATAAAACCGGGTCGTTACATTAGACATCTCAAACGCCTTTCAAGATAAAGTAAAGTCAAGATTAAGACAAAGAAAATATAATGGGGTCGTCTGGGGATGTGAGGTTGAGTTGGTTGCTCCTCCTCGTCAAGTTTAGACATCTCCAACGCCTTTCAAAATAAAGTAAAGTAAAGATCAAGTAAAGAAAAGAACAATAAAGTAAAGTCAAGATAAAATAAAGTATAGATCAAGTAAAGAAAATAACAATAAAGTAACGTCAAGATAAAGTAACGTTAAGATCAAGAAAATAGTAAAATAAAAAGAAAAGGAAAGACAGAAAAGAAACAGAAACAGAAAACAAAAAGAGATTTTAAAAGCTGCATGACATGTGCATTGTACAGTTTTATTTTATATCACTTACTGAGTCTTAGGTTCATTAGTTAATTTTTACGATGTAGGTACATGCAGGAGAACAAGTTAAAAAGTAGTTGATGAAAGATTTGCACGCACGAATTTTGTGGTTGGCTAGGCTAAAGGCATTTAAAGGAAAATGATTGTAAAAGGTTTTGTAAAGATAATGTAATGGTTTATTTATTGTATTCTTCAAATGATTGGTTTTATTTACAAAGGTTTTTTGCAGTGATTTGTAAAAATGATTTTATAAAAGAATTGTATTCCGCTGTTTTACAAATGAAAAGAAAAAGTTTTAAATTTCACGCGATTTCAAAGGTAATAAAAACCAGGTTATTACATGAATGACCCATTGGTTGACAAGACACGATGACAGATGACCAAATATGACACACCCAACCAAACAACTAAGCAATCGATGAGACATAGCTGAAGTTAATCCAACCCAACAATAGTTGATCAGAACCACTTAGTGCCGACAAGGCAAAACGGAGGCCAACCGAGACCTCATAATGTCGACCAGGCTCAACGTCGAGCAACCGAACACAAATTCATCGGGAATCAGCTCGAAATTCAGAAACTTGACCAAGCCTAAAACTATCCCAAAGTTTAGAAATTTCCATTAACAATAACAAAGAAATAGTGGAAGGGTCCTATATTGGGACTAGGAACCCAAACTAACGCTTAAATAGCTCAAAAATATAAAAAAAATTGTACTGTACAGTCGCCTTGGAACCAATAGCGATTGGCCAGACCCTGTTCTGGTCGACCAGGGTCCAGTTGAGGTCAACCAAGGACCTGGTTTGGTCAACCTAGCTATGCACAGGTTGACCTGGGTTCTGCTCTGGTCGACTAGGGCTCACACAGGTCAACCAGAACTCGATTTGGTCGACCAGGGAATACTTTTAGTTAACCAGAACACCTCTACGGTTGATCGGAACCCTACATAAGTCGACCAAACACTAGGCAAAACACATGGGGGCTCATTGGAACTTTTTCGGTCGATCGAAACACCACTGCGGTCGACCGATATCAAGCCAGAACATCCAAAAGACCTCTGGAACTATTCCGGTCAACCAAACGCTTCTAGAGGTTGACCAGAGATAACTTTTAGGTGCTATTTCCTCAACAAAAACACGCCGATTCTCTCATTTTCCGACTCCAAATAATAAATACTCTTATATAAACTCCAACTTCAACTTTACCAATATAAACCTGAAATTTCCTCATGATTTGAGTTTTCCAAGCTCAAATCTGAAGCCACAAAAACACCCAAACTTTAAACGATAAAACAAGGATACAAATCGATTTAGCCACGAAACGTCTTCATGAAAGGCGGAGAGTTGAACGATACAAATATGAATCAAGTGGAAAAATGACGAGGAATGCTTATCGGTTCCTCCCCTCTCTCTTCCTTTCCCTCTACTTGCTTAAGATATCTCTTTTCAAAGAGATATTTTTCTTTTAAAAAGGAAAAAAATTAAAAAAATAAAAATAAATAAGAAATTAAATAATTAAATATAATGTAAATTAATATATTATAAATATGAAACAAAATTCTTAAATCTTAATTCGACAAAATCGACGTAATTTGGAACTCGATCTAAAGAGACAAGAAATTACTGAACACAATCTTGCAGATTCGAGCCATAGGGGAACACAGAACACACAAGTTAATCATTGACTAGACTCTTTCACACGTGGCCGAAGACCGACGACACATGGCAAGAACCTGTTCCACATAAGAAAATTTTAGTCGGTCAAAGTAAAACATTTATTCAAAAAAATGTAAAACCTTAAATTTTGCGGTTTTAGCTTTAGGGCACTAGATAGTGACCAAGATGACCTCGTCTTCATCTACTATGCAAACCATGGAAACCTTGGCGGACTTGGATGGAAGATAGGTTCGAAATAGTTTCATCTCTCTCTATCTCCCCGTACTTCTGTTTGATGAAGAACAGTTTGGCATTTGAGCAGTGGCAAACATGAAATGAAGAAGGAGATCGTAAAATAGCAGTATGAAGTGGTATGAAAATTTGAAGGCGACGACCATTTGCTCCGACATCGCAGAGGGTGGCCAGAATTACCGATATTCATAACAACCCTATGCATCATGAAAAACAATTGAACATGAATATAAAATGGATCGTTGTGATAATATATTAATAATCATATATAAGAAATATATTATTTTAGATCTAATATAAATGATTAAGAAAATATACATTTGTAGCTAACTTTTCATGAATACAAAATCGGAGAGTTTTGATAATGTTTTCCTTATCCTTTGAAACTTTCAATTTTCTTCGGCAATCCTTCTTATCTCGAATCAACACGTGTGAGCGTGATGAACGTTGTAAGATCACACTCAATTTATGATAAATCGTATTCTCAACACATGAGACGATTTATTTGGATTTAGAGAATGCTTTTCTAAAGCCAACACGAAAGACTCACAAATTTGCTCTCAAATCTCAAAGATTTCAACTATACATGGGTTGAACCTCTATTTATAGTTGAATAACTCCATAATGGTCATTATGACATTTAGAGAAAACCACTACAAATATTAATATCTTATTTAAGTTAGAGTTGATTTCATATATTTATAACAAAAATGTTATGGAAATAGAAACATCTTGTCACCATACCTCAACACTTGGGACAATGACATTAACTCAAATTTGACATAATCCATTTTAAAAACTATTTTCTAAAGTTATTTTATGTTTGTTAATTAATTAAATAATCAATAATTCAATTATTTCATTTAATGAAACATAACAAATATATTAACTATGACAACTTTTGTCATTGTGTCTTAATTAATTGAATAATCAATAATTCAATTATTCAATTTAATGGAAAATAATAAACTTATTATTGAGTGTATTAAATATTTAATTCATAATTAATTATTTAATCTTCTTTATTTATTTTTCTATTATTCGAATAATGATAGAAGGTGGCAAAGAGACCGATGAACCTATAGTTTTAAGCTCCAATAATATTTCGTTAATTAATATAAATTTTTTATATTAATTAATATAATTATTAACTCTAAAGTAATTTCACTAAATACTTAAAGTTGCACTCTAAAAAACTATAAAGTATATTTACTCAAAGTAATGTTCATTGATACATCATTACATATGTATTAACCCTCCATTTAGATTCGCAATAGAGTTAGGCTTATAATCCGTTAACCTCTCATATTACGCCTTTATTCTTGACCATTATTAGTTCTTGATTGAATAATTAATTCATAACGATTATGAATTGCGCACTAATTATTCAATCCCTAAACTAACAAACAAGAGAATTTATAGAAATGAATTTCATTGTATCGATATAAACATTTTCAGCTATTTATTTTAATCCACTCCCAATATACAAGGTATACGAATCGTAGCTTATACAAAACTTTACTGAGTAAATCAAATAATAAATTAAAATGAAATAGAAGTTTATTAAATATAACGAATTAAGATCATACATATATGACAATCATTATAATAAAATTAATTATTCTATATTTAACAGAAATTATAAGAACAATATAATTTTATATGGTACAGTCCTTCGTATTATATAAAACATATTTATCTTATATCACCATATATGTAGTCGGGATATGACTATTTATTCTTAATGAAATAAATTATGTTTATCACTATAAACTATTTGAAGTTTTCATACTTCAAATATAAGTCACAGACTTATTTTAATTATTACTCTTTATATTTTATCTTATATATATATATATATATAAATATAAAAAATCAAAATTTTTTTTATAAATTTTATAATATATAAATTATATTAATAAAATATTATTAATTAATATAAATTTATTCGTATATTAAAAAAAAAATGTAGTGGAACATTACTACTTTAGTTATATAGTATAAAATTTTAATGGAAGTAGAAGTAAAGGGTTTGAAAATAAAGACAGCCACCCTACTTGGCAATTGACATCTTCATAGAATCAAGAGCAAAAGGACAAACTGTCACTTTCTATTAACAAATTCAAAGAAAATCAAAAGGAGGGTAGAACATCAGGAAAGTCGGAGAATTTGCAGAAACGCCATTAATGAATCAGAAATCTGGGTGGCTCATTCGTGGCAAGATGTGAAGAGCCATTACTTCTAAGCCCAGAGGCAACTCTACCTTCCATACTTCCGCAGGAGACGCTCTTACTTCTGCCATCATAACTCCTCGGCCGCCGCTGCAAAAGACGCAAAGTCTTCCACCGCCTGCGGCGTCTGCACTGCCCCTTTGAACCACTCCGATTCCATTATCTCCACCCAACAATCCTTCAGTGGATCGTATTTTTTCAGACAGCCTTTTCTCTCATCCACTGCGTACATCTCTTCCTCGTCCATGGCAGCCACCGGTCCTCTCCATCCCGCCAACATACCTTCTGGCATCTCCTCCCACACATCTCTCTCCACATTGTAAACAATCCCCTCCTTCGCGGCGTCCCCTTTAACATTCACCATACAGAGCTTCCCTCTCCATCCAACAGCATCAATGGCGTCTCTGCTAAAATTCACATCTCTCAGAGCGCACACTTTCTCCCACCCAGAATATACCTTCCGATTGGGTTCACTTCTTCGCAAATCCCATTTCTCCACGGACCTAGCCACATCTGAGGAGAAGTTGGAGCCGATCCCGCTCGCAACGTAGACGCGGCTGCCAATTGATCCAGCCACACACCAGCGGCGTGGGTTCGCGAAGGCCGGCCCCGATGCCCAGTTCTGCGTTATCGGGTCGAAGATGA
>JAJTVF010002757.1:0-12017 GCA_022433065.1 Begonia loranthoides | reverse complement strand
ATGATTTCTTTTTAATTAAAACTGAAGAAAATAATTATTAATAAATAAGTAAAGTGTGAAGTTTAAAATGGAAAGAAAATATTTAGATTAAATAAAAAAGAGAAAAATGGATTAAATTAAAAGGGTAAGAAGAATTAAAAAAAAAGAGGGGGGAATCGAACCGGTTCACCCCTGAACCGGCTTTATGAGAATTAGGTGGCCTTCAGCCATTGGAGAGAAAGAACGAGTGATTGAGGGGGGAGAAGAGACAGAATTCGTGAGAGGGAGAGGCGAAGGCGACGCGAGGGAGAATGATGGCATCGGAGCTCGGGATGGCGCCGGCGTGCGTTGTCCGGCGTCTGGGCGTCGTTGCTCGGTTCGTTGGGTCACGAGGTGCGTCTGGTAAGCGTCTGAATCGCAGGAATGAACGGGTAAAACTCCCGCGAGCTGATGGTTCGCGATGCCGGGCCGAGGTAAGTCAGTGATTTTGTGTTTTGATTTCTCCTCCACGGGATTTTGATTTGAACATTTCGGCAGTCTTAATTGACTGTGAACTGCTTCGGCTAGAAATAGTAGGGGCGACAACTCTGGTTGGGAATCAACTGGGGCATTTTGTTCGAACTGGACCGGACCAGAACGAATTGTTCCTCCAGCTGCAGTTCTGGCTGGCTGTCCACGTGGCTTTTGGTGGTTGGACCACTCTCCTTAGTGTGGGCAATTTATCCATAGGCATTGCATCACTGGAGGTCTGCTCTCGGCTATAAAATCAGTGTAACAGGTCTACTCTCGGCTAGAAGGAGGGAAAAACTCTCTGTGAAGGGGAGATGGGTATGTCTTGTGACCAACAAAGAAGAAAATGTGGGAGTGGGAGGCCTCTAGAAGTTGCTCTCGGGTCTGTTTGTCCAGCTTAGTTCTGCCGAGGATGCTGGTAACCAGAAAAGAAGAAGGAGAAAAGAAGTGGTGAGTGTTTGAGGAGGAAAGCTTCTCGGGTGTTCTTGAGGTATGAAAATCCTTCCTGTCGTTTTGTAGATTCCATGGAGTATGCTTCTGCTGTCATTGGTTTATGATTTTAAGTCTTATGGTAGAAGAATGATGGACTTCCTTGTGATTGGTTTACGGTTCTGAAGATTTTGGATGTTTCATTTCCCCATTTCTGGTTATTGCTTCTAAACCGTGATGAATTCTCTCTGTTTGATTTCTATGTTGGTGGTGTTATGCTCTCTGTTGTGTGGATAGTGCTGCCTGTGATTACTGCTTGCGTTATGCATCTATACGGTTGAGGAGTTTGTCATGTGTGATGTTGCAGTTGGATGGAAGGAGGAAAGTTCTATTCCTTTTAAGCCTTGCTTAGTATGTTTCTAGATTAAGGTTAAGCTTTTTGTGATTCTTACTCTTAGGTTGAGAAATGAAAACACTGGGAGATGTTGGTTGTTGTATGCAGGCTAGTGTTTGAGTGATGAATATGTGCTCAATCGGTTTTTAATTGGTAACTTGTCTCTTGGTTTGAAATGCATATATTGTGCATATTGGTCATTATTGGCTATGGGAAACAACTTTATGATAAAATATTCTTCTTCAGTTTTGTAAAGTTAATTTAGCATGACACATTGATGGAATGAGCAACATTGTGGGTTAATACTATTCCGTTATATATGTCAAGATCTCAGAATTGATATTGTAAGGTTTGCTATTTTGTTCGTCCATATGCAAATAGTGAAAGTGATGAGTCGTAGAAGTAAGATTTATAATACGTGATTTAAATGATTTTGAAGGTACGAGAAAGAGAGATGATGCAAAAACGCGCTATGGACACCAGGTAAGTTGATACTTACTGAGTTTTGGTCTTCGGACCGTACATCGCAAGAGTTAGAATTTGCATGTTGTGTGTTCTTTTAATGATATGTTTATTAGACATTTGTACGATCATATAGGACTGTAGGTATTCATAGGCATATTGTATGACATACCTAATATACGTAAATAGGCATATGAGGGTTCGAGAGGATTGAGAATGGTTGTCGTGGTGACACCCCTATTAGAGTGCCTACCCCCACGTAGGAGGCACGAAGGCATAGGTTAAGTCACGGGAATCGTAAGACTCTCAATTCTCTTGTACTGAAATCCTCAATGTCTTCAACAAAACGACTGGGTATGGCTCGTGGTGACACCCCTATTGGCGTGTTTTCCCGTAGGAAACATAGGTTAAGCCACGAGAGCAATTGACTTATCCATCGTCCCGACTAACAGACGAGATACGGTTCTCCTCTGTAATGCATCGTGTGATCATGCATCATATGCATTACACTTAGTCTATCACTTACTGAGCAATAGGCTCATTAGTTTAGGTCTTGTGATGTAGGTATCGTACGAGAAACAGATGAACAGGCCAAAGACAGTTGATGAAAGATTTGCACGGGTGGATATTGTGGCTGGTCGGGCTAAAGAATTTTAAGAGGAAATGATTTGTAAAATGGTTTGTAAATTATTTAATATTCTTTAAATGTTTTGTTCTAATTCCGCTGCATTTTATAAAAGAATTTTATTACTTCTTTTGCAAAATGTTTTAAGTAAAGAGTTTTAACGATCGGTTTTTATAAGAAAAGTCTCACTCTGATTTTATAGAAGAAAAAATTTTAAATTTCACGATATTTTAAAGTAAATAAAAACTGGGTCGTTACAGTTCGTTCTCACTTCACTTCAAATTTACCCTTGAACTATATTGAGGTCCTAAAAGATATCCAACACTACATGGACTCAAATAAACATGTTAGCACATAAATAATACCCATTTAGAGGATATTTCCAATAATCACGGATATAAATATTATGATAAAAACGATAAGAATAATATCCGTAAAATACAAAATACAACTTATAAATTTATTAAATTAACCAACAATTTAGTCATCATCAAAATAAAACTTAGCCTAACAAAAATGCTAACAATGTCGTATTCCAGAAACTTTCCTCATCAAAAATAACTTCTCTGCTTGTCACAATCTTCTCAGTGAGTGGATTGAACAATCTATATGCTTTTGATGTGTCACTAACGCCGAGAAAAACATATTTTTCTCCCTTATCATCCAATTTTTTTCTTTTTTTCATCTGATATATGTGCATATGCAATGCAATCGAATATTTTGAAATAATTTACTGCTAGTTTTTTCCCACTCCAAGCTTCCTCTAGCGTCATATTTTTAACGAAAAAAGTAGGACTCTAATTTAATATATGAATGCTCTAATTTACTGCTTCAGGCTAAAAAGTTTTTGGAACTTTTCCTTTAGTCAATAAGCACCTCACCATGTTAAGAATGGTTCTATTTTTCCTCTCTGATACGCCGTTTTGTTGTGGTGTATAAGCAGTTGTGAGTTCCTTTCGTATGCCTTGATCTTTGCAGAACTTTTCAAACTCCATTGAGCAATATTCTCATCCTCGATCTGTACAAAGAGATTTGATATTTTTCTCCGTTTCTTTTTCAACTTGTGCCTTGAAGCTTTTAAATGCACTAAAAGCTTCAGATTTTGCCTGCAAAAAATAAACCCATGTTTTTTGAATAAAGTCGTCAATAAATGTAATGAAGTACATTTTACCCTCATTAGATACTGGCTTTATCGGCCCACAAATATCCGAATGAATTAGATCTAAGACATTTTTTGCTCTCCATGATTTTCCTTGTGGGAATTGAGAACTATGTTGTTTTCCAACAACACATTCTTCACAAACTTGAGAAGGAATAGAAATTTGAGGAAGACCAATCACCATATTTTTCTGCTGTAGAGTTCTTAGTCTGCCAAAATTCAGATGACCATACCGAAGATGTCATAGCCATGACGAATCTTTAGCCTCAGCCATCAAACAAGGTTGGATAACATCAATCTTTATAGGAAACAACCTGTTTGAAATCATTTGAATGACAACAATGGATTTACGAGAAGAATCATATATTTCACAAACACCTTTTTCAATGGTTATTGTATAACCCTTTTCTTGCAACTGACCAACACTTAATGAGTTAGTCTTCAAATCATGAACATATAGAACATTGGAAATTGTTTTTTCAAAACCATTCTTGGTTCTTATTTTAATGTCACATTTTCCCATTACTTTCACAGTAGAACAATTACCAAAACTTACTGTATAGCAAAAATCTTCATTTAAGGAAGAAAAAGAAGATTTATTTCCACACATGTGGTTACTGTAACATGTATCAACATACCATACATCGGATTGATGTGCTTCATCAACCTGTGCAACCATCAATAAAGCTTCCTCTTCTTGTTTTTCCGCAAAATTGAATTTCTCTCCTTTTTCTTTGTAGTTAGGCAGTTTAGTGTAACATTCAGAACGATAATAACCCATTTTATGACATCAAAAACACTCTACCTTAGATTTGTCAAAGTGTTGATCTTTACCTCTGCCTTTGTTTTGAAATTGGTCATCATCTGCTTTGTAATATTGACCACCATTTCGGTTGCCTCGATCTCCATTTCCTCTGCCTCTACCTCTACCTCGACCTCTTCCTCTAAAATTTGAGGAAGACGTAAAGGTTGTAGCCTTTAAAGCTTGCTCTTCTCTTGGTGAACTTCTGTTCATCTTTTGTTCGTGAACAAGTAACGAGCTTTGGAGTTCGTCAAGCAAAAAATCATCAATGTCTTTGGATGCTTCAATTGAGCATACAACATAATCGAACTTTGGTGTTAATGATCGTAGAATCTTTTCAACGATGGCAACATCTTCCATTTTCTCGCCGTGAAAACGCATTTTGTTTGCTATCCCCATAGTCTTTGCACAATAAGCGGTAACGGATTCTCCATCTTTCATCTGTAGAGTTTCAAAATCTCGTCTCAAGGCTTGAAGCTGTGCACGCTTTACTCTCGAAGAGCCTTGATATTTCTTTTTCATTGAATCCCAAATATCCTTGGAGGTATCTTTGCAAAGAATAGTCTCTAATATTGAACGATCAATCGCTTGGAATAAATAATTTTTGGCTTGAGATCTCTCAATTTTTGCCATTCAATTTCTACTCGTTGTGCATAGGTGAGAACGGTGTCCTTTGCTGGTTCGGTTACTCCATTTTGAATCATTTGCCAATATTCTTTGGACCTCAAGAAATTTTCTATCAACATGCTCCAATAATCATAGTGACCATCGAACCATGGAATAGCAGGTTGAACAAAAGTATCAGAGACCATGAATAATACTCGCTGTAGTGAGAAAAAAAATCTCTACTAAAATGTTACAACACTCTAGAACCCTCACTTTTATCAATGGCTCTAATACCACTGATAACTAATTTTAATGGAGCAAGAAAATAATGGAGCAAAACTACAAAACACTCGTAATGAAAGTACAGAGGATAATTTATTACAGGAAGAGAAAAGACTACACTCTACGTATTACATTACACATAAGCCTTTTATAGGCATTGTACAAAGTTGAATGGAATAAAAAAAAACAAAGAAAAGAAAGTGGAGAAAGCATCCCTCAAAACACTCGAAGACATGGAAAAAGAATGCAGGAAACATTGAAAAAATGGTAGGTCCTACCAACATTAATGGTTGGTCCACCACCATTGATAATTTACATAACACCGAAGCCCCAGCAATTCAAGACAACAACGAAATTTCAGAAACCTAAACGCAAGGCGGAATCCAGAACCAAGATAGGAATCGAAAATCAACTCTACTTCAGGCATTACTCACCAAAATCGATGGGAATGTCGGGAGCAAATCAAAGTCGAGAATGCCCTAGCTACCCGCCTCGACCAACTCCACGAAGTCACCTCAGACGGACCACTCAATCACCCGCGACGGAAGGACCCGACTAAACGAAGCTTCCATCGGCGCTGGAATAGCCAGCTCGTCGCGGCCCGCTCCTCCCTCGCAATTCGTCTCCTCGGTCGAAGCTCCCTCTCTCTCGCGATTTACAGGGAAGAACGAAAATGTGAAGAAGAAGGAAATGTGCTGAAGAAGCTTCAGCAATTTCGATTTCTCATAAAAAAAAAAAATCAATAAAATAAATAAAATATATACAAAATTGTAATTAAATTTATATAAATTCAACTTAAATTCCGTCTTTAAAAATCCAATTAGTTTAAAACGCCAATAGTGAATAAGGTCTTTAGCCAAAATAATTTATTTAAACATTTTCGAAAACAAGTTCAACTTGGAAAAGCCTCATTTTGACTAATTGACTGAAAAAAGCACACGTCTGTCGCTATGCAACAAAACTGGTCAACCTTCTATATTTTAATCAAAAAATTTACACATGACATTTTAAAATTATATTTAAAATCTTAGATTTTACAGTTAGGTTTTATCATGTTATAATATGGAGATGTATTGTTTCGATGTTGGGTGATGTTTTTATATTCTAGCTGAGGATATAAGTTGGTTGCTGTTTGGTGATTTTGTTTAAAAGAGAATAGGATTATTAATCATATTTTGGGGTGTGTTTAACATATGTAGGTTTTGATCATGCAAATCCTTTGGAGATGTACTATTTGGTTAATGTTTGTTGTGTGATTTTACTATTAAGAACTAGTGGTAGATGTTGTGCTTAGTAAAGGTTAAAGATTTGATATGATTAATGAAGTGTTAGAAATGTGTGCATTCATACATGTTCATATATCATGAGTTAAAAGAAAATGAAACAGTTTTATTTGCACAAGTTTTATATAAGAAAATAAGAGTGAAACGAAATACGTAAAGAAAACGAGAAGGATTTGAGTTGGTTTAAAGTTCATTACTCACTCCTAAGATGCTCCCAGAAAGGAAACAGTATAAGTTCATCATAATGGAATAAGTTCAGCATCATGATACAAGTTCATCATTGCTGTATAAGTTCACCAGCTTGGAATAAGTTCACCAGTATGGTACAAGTTCACTGTCAGGGCTCAAGTTCGCCGATCTAACATAAGTTCACTGTTATAATTCAAATTCATTGATAATAGAAGTTCATCACAGTTTTATAAGCAAGTAAATGTAAGGAAAAGAAAGGAAAATGTTTTATAACATGCATTACATGTTTCATATTGCATTCATTTCTTACTGAGTGTTAGGCTTATAGTTTAAGTCTTGTGATGTAGCTATGCGGTATCGATGACAGAGCAGTTAATTGAGCATTTGTACGTTGTGGACTAGTTAGGCGAAAGGTTTAAAAAGGAATTATAAAGGTTTTGTAATTGTTTTCAATTTGAGAAAGAATTATGGTTTTAATTTAAGACAGGTTTTCTGAATTGTAAATGTTTTCACGAAAAAAATTTTATTTATTGTATTTTCAACTGTTTAGTTTTACTAATAAAAATCTTTCGTTGTATTTATAAAAGAAAAGGGGCTTTCAAATTACACGTTTTAAAATAAAAGGAAAACCGGGTCGTTACACTTCGCGAAAGTGTTTGATACAGAAGGACGTTGGACCGTAGGATTAGATTAGTGGAAGGAACGTAGATTGTTAGATTTAGGAAATATTCTTCTATGAGAGCGTATAATGTCGCTTGGGAGAGGAAGAATGTTAAGTAGTTGAATTTAGTTTAGCGAAAGAAGTGGGAGCTGTTGGATTAGGAAAAGATTCTTTTGCGAAAGGGAAAGATGTCATTCGAGAGCATTAAGTATGTTAAGAAAGTTGTTGTTTTATGTTTTAGCATGTTTTTGTGACTGCGTTTGTGTCTGTGATAGTGTTTTAAGTGAGGGGAATGACATTATTTGGATTAGTAAGTCTTGGTTATCAGCATCAGAGCGAAAGCATTTGTTTCCGCAGATGGTTTTATGTCTGCAATAGGGCTTAAACAACGTGAAATGTTATCGTTGGGTTTAATGAACTCGTTGTCCATGGGAGTGGGAGCGTTAGTGTCCACGTAAGTAATTTTTGCAATAGATTAGTATATGTGGCAGTCTGTGATCGTTGCGAATTGGAGTTTTCGCAGGAGCGTTGGCTTCCGCGGAAGTGTTTGCTTCTGCGGTTGCTTTGGTGACTGCAAATATGAGTTTTAGGGCTGACGTAGTTGTTGACTATTGGTCAAGCAAGTTTTTGTGGATGTCAGGTGCGGCTGTTCGTGCGTCCGCTATAGCTCGGGCAGGTTTAATTTATAGTAGTCTTTCCAGATTCTTGCAAACTACATTTCGACCTTTAGTTTGGTTAGGAAAGGATAGAATTTAGATTCAATTTCTAGGGATTTTATCCCCCGAAGTTCTCTGGTGTTGTGTTGTTTAAATATTAAGGTTTAAGTTTAAACCCTAATCACCAAAGAACCTCATGGACGAGAGAAGTTTTCTCTCAAGCTCTAGTTTCTTAAGGTATGTTCTTCATTGTTTAGTTTCTGAAGTAGTTTTGACAATAAGTAATGTTATAGTTATTCTTTTAATAACCAAGTCTTTGTTTACTTAAAGGAAAAATAATCAGCGTATAGGAGAGTTAGGAACAGTCCGACCTTCATAAGAATTTCTAAGTGATGTTTTGTTTGACCTTTGGTTGCTCCACAAAGTGTTGGGGTATGGTAGAGTTTATGATGTTATTCTGTGATGCTTATGAGCTATTCATCGAGGATATTATGTTTACTGATTGTTTACTGTTTACTGCTCATGTTGTGATATTATTTGAGGATATGATTTAGGACATGTTTTGATGATGATACAATGTGATGCCTATAGGTAGTTGATCGAGGATATGCTTCTTGATTGCTTACTGTTCATATTGAGACGTTGATAGATGATATGTTTACTGCTATGTTCGTGCATGTTGGATTGTTACTATGTTACGTATATATTTCATTCATTTATGAAAAAAGTTTTCATTAAGAAAGATAAAAAAAATGAAAGACAAACTAAAATAAACGTAAATAGTCATTATGGACGAGTTCAAGTTGGCTATCTCGCATGACATGAATCTAATGATGTCACTCTCCCTTAAACTGAATACCCATACCACTAGACTGTAAAGTGAAAGAAAAAGAAAAAGATGTTGACTGAAAAGACACAGTTTTTATATGCTACATCTTATAGCCACATTTTATGTTATACATCTCTTACTGAGTGTTAATCTCATATATAAACTTTGTGTTGTTGATAATGTTGGAGTTATTAAGAAACAATTAATAGTGCAATTGAAGAGGAATTCCCATGAACAAAGCGAAATTGATCCATATGTGAGAATTTAAAGAAAAGAAGATTTTAATTATGTGTCATGAAGCTTTTTATTAAAAGTTATATTTGTTAGATTTAAGTAGAAACATTTTATAAATGCTTATGTATATTTAAATAATGAATTTAAATGAATTTCCATTGAGATTTATGTGGTATGATTTTAATAATTATGAAAAGATATTTAATAAAAATTGAATTTTACTTAACTTTAATTTCAAAAGAAATTTATTTTAAAAATTTCCGTTGTTGAGTATAGTTTAAAGACTTAGTTTTTATGTACAATGTATTAAAAAAAACTAAATATTAACCAAAACTTATGGTTTTAATTCAACTGATATCATATTTTAATTAAATATTTTGTGTAAATAATATAAAACTATTAAACAAGTAATGCTATATAATAAATATAAAAAAATAAAAAAATATTATTCCTAAAATCATAAATTTGATTGCTGCATATGTAACAATGTTTAGAGCAGAGAGAAGATCAAAGAAGATCCTTAATCATTAAACTTATAATTGCACGATCAACCAATCAGATGGAATTATCAATTAATTAAACCTAATAAAGTCTTTAATATGACTCACACATAGAATTACCACATTAAAGGATAACATCCAACACCCAAAACTAAGCTTATAGCCCTTCACTGAATCCCTACAAATCGACCAAAAGAAGTGAAGTCTTATGCCGCTTTGTAAGGAGCACCCAATAATGATAGAGGCTTTAATGAGTCATAGCAGGTCTATTTTGCCACTTTCCACCAGCGCCTTTATGGGCTTGTAGCGAATAATGTGCATAACATCAGCCTCCATCTCAAATGGCTCCTCTCTGCCACACCATGAACACCAAACTTCTGAGCAAACACATTTCTTTTTACAAGAGCATAAAGGACAAGGAGCATAAGTTAAAAAGAAGAACAGGTTACAGCTTATTTGATGCCCTTTCATCCTCGTCCTCGAGCTGGATGTGTTGCACATATTCCTTGCTTTTGCAAACAACAAAAGTATCGAGCCGAGGTTGCGGAACTACATCAAACATCCACTACTTTATGTTTAAGTAACAATTTCGAAGACCCTATAAAAATTGCTCTGTTCATGCAAAGTTGGTGTCATCACATTGTATTACAATATATAAAAAGAACATCTTTATCCTTGAAGACTTAAAAGTTCCTATATTAACCGTCGATCTATAATATTGTTTTAGGAAAAATATAATGATAGTATGAAAAACAATGACATATGCATAATGAAAATTTTCAAAAATAATTTCCCATAGTGCTAAAATATAATGAACAAATGTATAATTTAAAAAAATAAACACCGATAATTCTATGTTGAAATCTTAATCGAGAAAAAACATGGAGACCAAGTTCAAAAAAATATCCCTAGAAAAAGTAAGATTACCATGTTTTTCAAAGTAATAAATATTTTGGACAATATTAAGAAATTAGTCACTCTGAGAATTCACTTTGCACACAAGTACATCTAGTTAGGAAATGAAAATATTGCAGAGAAGAAGCTAATAACAGAGAAAGTAAACTGTAGTGTATTCTGATATTGTATTGCTCAACCTTTACAGAATGAAATACAGACTCTATATATACAGCAAACAAAGGGAGTATTCTATATCTGACATTCATACAACAAATTAACAGCAATACTAACACACTAATAATGGAAGTGCATTTGAAGGAATAACATAAATATGCTTGCATATCTAGCTTATTTTTTTCTCACATTCTTTTTTCTCTCTTTCACACTATTACTCATTTTCATTTTTCATTTCTCACTCATTCTTGCTTTCTGTTTATTATAAATTCATTTCTCCCTGCAAATCACAATTTTTTCTTCCTTTTCACTAAAATATTCATTAACTGATGTGAGTTCTTCATCACAATGAAGGGACCTCACTTAAATCATGAATACTACAGGAAAGTCATATTTTAGCTCAATGATTGTAGAACATATATAGAGATAGTTGGAATCATATTGAGACACTTAACAGCCAGCAACAGCATTAGTTAGCGACAAGATACGAAGATATTTCATCTTCACAAAGAAACTATGTGGGAAGAGTAGCAAAAACATATAGATTTATCGATTCAAAGAACGTATAACCAAGGAATAGAAAATTTACCCATGTCATCCTCTTCGCTTATTATGGATTGCCTAAGAATGGACTGATAATTATTAGGCAGTTTCGAAAGAACACTTTCCTGAAGATGAATTGTCAAATCATAATGACATCTGCAGCAACAAACACTATATGAAAAAATGAAACTTAAAAAAAAAAAAAACCCAAACGTAAGATTCATCGCTTAAACACAAAAGGCTCTTCACCTTTCAGCAAAAGTTTTCTCTTCTTCAGAAAGGCGTCTGCAAAGCTCATCCGTCTTTAAGATGTGTGCCATGTGTTTCTCAATCTGGATTAGACAAAACTAGTTAAGCAACAAAGCAATGGTGTAAGTAATGGGTGAAATAATAGTTTGGTGTTATAGGTTAGAGCATAGGATTGCTCTCATCTTCTTCTCATCAGCTTCATGTCTGTGTAAAATCATCACATTCAAGTAATCAAGTTGATCTTTTTCTTTCAGATTCAATGTGACACTCTTGAATAAAATTTCCACTTTCGAAAACGCAATCAAACACCAGAAAAGGAGTATGGCACCTTTTGGAGTCGAATTCTGATATATGATCTCAACATGAACTGCGTCCTATCTAGATCCATTTGGTAGAGTGATACAGTCAGTGGATCAATCCCACTTCCAGAAAATTCCTCTACAGTTTCTTCCTGAATTGTAGGAAATTTAATGATGATAAAAACATCAGGTCAATAAGAAGACTATGTAGTATTTAGAGATTGTTCTACAGTTGTCTGCTAGCGATATGTTAAT
>JAJTVF010002732.1:0-10408 GCA_022433065.1 Begonia loranthoides | reverse complement strand
AGAAAGACTCTATGTTTCTTTACAGATTTCTAGTGATGTTAGAGAAGTTATAATGTTAGATAAATGGTGAGAAAGTTACTGATTTCTATAGTGTGATGTTAAGCATACAATCTATTCTAAATGTTTCTAAATGTTAATCCCTTTGCTTCCCGTAAGTGTACTTGGAAGTTTTGTTCTTTTCAGAAGTATATGCAAACATGATTAGTTTTAGTTTACTGCCGTTTTCTATTAAGATATTAAGAAGCACATAGAAGCATGTTTTATGTTAGTTATCATTGTTTTGCTTACTGTCTATAGCATGATAATTGTTTCTTGTTGTTTCTTGTATACTCGGTTTAGAAGCATGCTAGGTGTCATAGATTCGCTATTAGTCGGTTGTTAAAAAACATGTGTAGTTTGATTTAATAATTGGTCATAATCTGATATAGTTTATGTGTTGTATGTTATCCATTAAAAGAGCATGTTAGTAGATAGTTTCTGTTGATTAAATTGGGATGAGAGCATGAATGAAATATGAACTACGGTGATGTGAATGGTTAACGGAACAAACAAAGGAAAAATGTTTAGTTAACTAAACAAACGTAGGAAAAGGTTTAGTTAACTAAACAAACGAAAGAAAAAGGTTTAAGGAGTTAAGATGCATGAACATTGTAAGTTATTTTGGATTTCCACTATTTTCTTAAAATGAGGATTGTGAATTAGTTAATGAATAATAAACTTGACTCGTAAATATTATTTCTTGGTTCAGGATAAAAATCTTCTAGTTTTAGTTTTTATAGATTCGTTCAGCATGTTTATTATTGAATTCAATAAAACAGTCAATAGATTTTATTGCCTTATTGTATTCGCTCGCTGTTACAATTCGATAGTATATTTGTTTCTCGTATCTACATCAACTATTATGATTCTTTATATACATGAAGTCAAGTATAGTACGTTCAATTCAATATGCATTTCAGTTTATGTTAAAGTATATTATTTCTCATATGTGCTTTATTTATTAGGAAGAAGTTAGATTGCGTTCATGATAATAGAAACCAAGTAGGGGGTAATCTTCGGGCTAGTACCCACATGTATGAGTGAGGAAAAAGAAAGAACCCTAAAGGCGGGTATATGCTGGAAAAGAAAGAAATAACCCTAAAGGCGGGTATATGCCGGAAAAGAAAGAAAGAACCCTAAAGGTGGGTATGTACCAGAAAAGAAAGAAAGAACCCTAAAGTCGAGTATATGCTGGAAAAAGAAAGAACCCTAAAAGCGGGTATATGCCGAAAATAGGGAGTTGAGGTAGATGGGTAGTCTGGATCTAACATATCTGCTAGGATACACCCTTACCATGCCGGGAAAGGGACTAGTATGCACAGGAGGTTAGAATCCGTACAGCTATGCCATCTCAAAGGAAAACCCTCAATCTCCAGCTCTATGTACGAGTTTAAAGAACGAACAAAGAAAATGAATGTAATGAAAGAATTTGGTTTGGGTGGCCCAATTCCAAGAAGAACTAAAGAGAAAAATGCATAAATTGTTTTTCCTCATCTCCTTACTGGGCATAAGCTCACGTCATTACTTGTGGTGTAGGTACAATGACGAACAAATAGTAAAAGGATAAGAAATAGATGAGAAGCACATAATGAAGCATGGATGGATGATTTCATACACACGGGATTCGGGCTAGCAAGGCAAAGACAAAGGAAAGTAAACGGTTATGAATCAATGAAGTAATGGTCAAGATTTATTTGATAGACAAAATGTTTGAATTTCCTAGTATTTCCTTTAAAAGATTTCTTACGCTTCTACCACGATTTACAGATGGTTATTTTATAACGCTTCCGCAAAAACTTTAAACAGATGATTTTTCCTTACAATATTTACGCTTCCGCATATTTAATAAGTTGGTTTTCATGATAAGTTTTAAGAAAGAGTTGGTAGCGATTCGGATTTACGCACTCTGATACGTTTCGTTTTAAAAAGAAAGAAATTTCAAATTTTTATGCCATTTAAATGATTTACGAAAATCCGGGTCGTTACATAAATGACAACATCATTAACTCATTATAGATCGTACTAATTTCCATTTATGCAGTAAGCACTAGAATTCATCCACTTTCTCACATCGTACTTTCTCCAAAATTATCTCAGCAGAATCTAATCCAAAAACAAAACCACTTTAATGAATATTTATGTCATCAACATAATGCCCAACAGATTGTTAACCAAACAAATTGCAGAGAAATCAAAAGAATGAACAATCTCATCATCATCAACAGAGAATAATCCATATTACCTAATTTACTTAACCCAATAACAGAACAAAATTCAAACCATGAACAACCAGTTTACAGGATATATAAATATCCAACAACAGGAACCATTTCAGTCACCAATATTGTGCTCATAAGTAACCAAATTGCATATACCCAAAATGCATTTCAACAAGCAATTTTAATAACCGATAGTGGAGCAGCTTTAATAACATATTCATCAACCAGACAATAAATCAAGCACCAGGGGAAGTCCATTATCTGCAGACCCGAGAGTAGCATCACAGAATCACTCACTCACACTTTCATCTCTTCACCACTCTCGGCCATCGCTCCATCTCTAGCTCACTCACACTCTGCTCACAGAGGAAAATGACAGAACACATTACCCACTCTTCTGCCCTCCATCTGTTTTATTTCACACTTTCACATCTCCAGCACGTCTCCACCCCCTCTGTCTCCCAATAATTCACCCATGCCCATTCCTTCACTCTGACAATTCAATGAGTGCGATGCTAGGCTAGAAGGAACATGGAGATGGTCTCCTCGGCAGACAACGGTTCAACCCGAACCGATTCACATCGAAATTGGTCGCACACAAGCATACCGCAGCCTGATCGAAATCCCCTGCCTTCGCCAATTCGCCCATGCCAAATGCCGAATCATCCACACCTGAAAGCCAGGGAGAAGAACACATAACGAGTTACCTTAACTCGTAGCTGAAATTCGCAGCTCCAAATCGCCACTGCAAGCCGCAAAAACACTGAGCCCTAGCCGAGACAACCTGTCGTTCGTTGAGCAGCGACTAGCAACTCACCATGGAGGAGCACCTACGTCGCGAAGTCCAGCACCCGACTCTCTCGTCGCCGACTCCCGCTCTCCCGCTCGTTCTCGGTCTCTCTCTCTCTCTCTCTCTCTCTCTCTCTCTCTCTCTCTCTCTCTCGTGTTCTCCTCTCTCCATTGGGTTCTCTCCCTCTCGATCTCCCTATTTCTCCTCTTCTGAAGCATTAACCCCATTAGATTTTCAACCAAACCAAGAACTGGGCCAACTAATGTGAAAACGGACCAAACCAGTATGAACCGGCCAACTTCCTTCCTTCTTAATTACATTTTTTATAAATTTAATTATTTCAATTCAATTTATTTCTTCTCTTTATTTAAATAAATCCCCTCTACTAATAATTTAATTAAATTCTTCTATTAATAATTTAATTAAATTCTTCATTTAATTAAATTATTTTCAACACAATTCCAATTCCTAACTTATTCCAAATATTGTTTGTCCATAATTACGGGTCCAATTTAAATTTTTCAATTTTGTTTCCTAAATTAATTTCCCTCAATTAAATCTTCAATAATTATTCAATTAATTCTTCAATTATTCTCATTTAATTCTATTACGAAAAATCGGGGTATTACATTTCCTCCTTCTTACATAAATTTCGTCCTCGAAACTTGCTCACCATAAATATTCCTCATAGTGTAACCTACCCTCAACTAACTCGCTCTTCCATTTTCCAATGCCAATAATAACCAACGAAAGGTTAGAACAATCACCGTACATTTTAACATTCAGTTCTAACAAAATGTATACACTATAACCCCACATTGTTTTTAACATACCACCATATACCGCACACTTCTAGTGCATTCCGACCATTATCATCGTGAAGAATAAAATCTCAACTCACTTCACTCATTTCTCTAACTAAATTTATTAGTAACAAATTCAAAACATCAGCGGAATCTATCCTACAATTCATCCGGTAAACCAGCCAACAATATATTCAGAGTACCGACTCAGTAAATTTTCAAACCTATGTTTTGTCATAGTACTGGTAACCCTTATATATGACAAACTTTTAACTCCAACTTAAAACAAAAACTAAATCATTCCAAATCATATATTTCTAAATTTCTAAATGGAATTGATTATTAATGTTATCTATGCATGAACATACAATGTGCTACCCAATTCCTTGGATAGATTCATCATCCATCAATTAACGGAAAGCAATTTGAGATCCCACCAAGAAGCAAATTAAAATTAACTCGTTACCCATACGGACCTCCCAAGTGGTCACCCAACTTAGTACTACTCTCGCTGAAGAACTTTTAACTGCGAATTTCTGATGGGATCCCGTGCATTAGTGATCGTATGGTCGCACCTGAGATAGAGAACTTAAAATTCTCCATTTTAAACTTATCCCAATTTAACCAAACACTACGATATTATTCTCAACTTAACCTAAACTACAACCTAGAACGACAAACAATGAGTTTCTTAACCATCAATATTATTCCAAGTCAATCGTACAAACAGACAACATTTTCCAATTTTCTTGTTCATGACAAAAATCTAGCTTATGCAGGAAACAATCAACTAATCAATCCCTTGTTTTAACCTGAACAGATTTCTTATTCTAATTTAAGATAGATTCTTAGCTTAATCAAGCGGGCAGTGATCACTATATCAAATACCCAATTATCTGTCACTAAATATCCAAAACACTGTCCTTATAATTCCTTAATAATTATAACCGAGTGGGTAAACACTTGGCTAACAAATTATCATCCGTATAATTCAGCTTAGTCACTCATCTTCATTGTTCTTCCTTCTCATAATAAATCCACCCTCTATCTAACTCCATGCAATGTAGACAACGTTGCGCAAATGTCTACTTAATCTAGTCCTTGTAGAATTTGTTTTCCACATATCCCTTTTCCAATTTATAGCCCCTTTCCAATTAAAAATTCAGGCAGAGTCTCCCCTGTTTCTTTACCCCCTCAAAGCTAAATCCTGTAGTCAAAATTCAAGTAGTTCCAGTATCATCTATCTTTTATCATATCTATCCTTCTACTCTATCAAAGGAACCACGATTGTTTACATCAATCACAATCATCGTAAATACCTACTAATTAATTTACATTACTTTTTCCATAAGTTCTCCAAGCAACAGAATGTTGTCCCACCAACTTAGTCAACCGATTGATAGTCTCATCCTCGTCATTCGCAACTTTTCTAGTCCAATACTTTAATGTACTATGGCCATGATACCTTTTTTATCGCAAGGCAAAATAAACACTTATATAATACTTACAGTCGATGGAGTATTTCCACGGTGAAACTTGTGCTGGTAGGCAGTATATAGAATTGGTTTTAAAACCCGGGCACTTTGATACCAACTGTAATCAAATTAAATTGCACATGAACCATTCTCATCCAATCGAGTAATAGTCTCTTTAGCGTTATTCCTAACTTTTTCTTGTTTATGGTGTCCCCTCTGCAATTTTTCTCCACTCTTTCTTGCTCATCCCCTCCTCGTGACCTAGCCATGATACCTTATCATCATAGAACAAAGCACTTAAATAAATAAAGAAAACAAATGTATTAATATTCTATCATACCAGTACTATAATTTCTAAGCATGCTCATCTATTAAACATATCATTAAAAGAACCTAATTCTAATAAACATTCAACAAATAGCATTACAATTCACAGAACATGCTCAATATTTGGTAAGGTAGTAAACAACCTAAATATTCTACTAAAGTGGTAAACAGTCAGCAAACAAAGTTCTAATTCTTGCGATGTAGGGTCTGAAGACCAAAACACGGTTAGTATCAACTTACCTATGGTCCTCAACGAGTTTAGATCTTTGTCCTTTTTCCCTGTTAATACCTTCAAAATAATTAATATTTATTCATTAATGTTTACCAATTGTGAACCCCAATTTGATACCGTTAGTAATTGTTAATTGTTTAATACTTCAATTATCACTTTATTACTTCGTATTTTTCGTTCATCGACCAATTTAACCAATAGAGTTGTAACTATTAGTCCAAAGGATGAACAAAACTAACATGGCATATTTCCAATTCCAACTTATAGAGATTCCAACTTTATTCCAATTCAAAAACAATAAGTGTCCCTAACTATAATAAATCATCCAGAATAATTTCCTCTAAACCTAAATTGTAATACCCCGACTTTTTAAGTGGGTTAACTATCAGGGTATTACCAAGAATGTAATCATTAAATTATATATTATGGAAATAACTGTAATCTGAATAACAATACATTAAATTATAAAATATTGGATTAATATAAAGAATTAAACTAATTGTTTATATATAATAAACATATATATAAATTGTAAAATAAATAAATAAATATATAAATAAAATAAAATAAAAATAAATACATAAAAAAATAAAAAGTAGAAATGGCAGAAGCCATTTCTTCTCTGGAAGGAAATCGATGAGAGGGAGAGGGAGAAGCGACGAGGGAGAGAGACCGAGCGCCGGGGAGCTCGCGACGACAAACAACGTTGTTCGACGGTGTGGCGACCTCCTGGCGACTTCCGTGGGCGCGAAACGGCGGAGCTAGGGCACGAGTTCGCTCGGCAGTTCAAATCGCGATTCGGCAATCTCCCGCGAAGGCGATTCCAGCGACGAGTTGAGGTGAGCTCCGTCGACTTCTTCTTCTCCTTTGCATTTTATCCATCGAGCGTGTTTGGAAGTGTGCTGCAGGGGTGGTTGTTAGCGTTGTTGGCGTCGGGCAGTGACAATTTTCGTCATTAGCAGGGGCTAGCAGTTTGGGTGGAAACGGCTGGAACAGCTCGGCTCTGTGGTTCTACACTAAACCTGGTTCCACGTAGCCCTCCTTCCAGCTGTGTCCTGCCGACACACAATGGGGAGCACAATTAATTGGGTTGGTTGACAGACAACAAGTAGTTGAAACAATTGAAGAGGCTGTCGACGAGGCTATCGGGAGGAGAAGAGGAATAAATGTTGGCTGGAGGTCTTGGTTACGAGAAGGAGGAGAGAAGAGCAAAAAGCATCGATTGGGTGTGCAGAAGGATGAATTGGCCGAGAGCTTCTGTGGTGAGTTTCCTTGTTGTTTTGATTAGTGGGTTCTGTGTTCTGTCTTCTGATGAGGCAGTGGATTGCTGAATTAGTGACTTGATGAAATAATATGTTGTTGTTAAGTCACGGTTTTGATTTTTGAAGGATGGGTTGGGGTATATAACTATTGGAATTTGTTTGAGTGGTGATATGTTGGAGTACTTCAAGTATGCTCTGTAGTTCTGATTAACTGTCATGGGCTAGGTAGGTCTAAAACATGTTAAGTGTATATTAAAAATGGATTTTTGGAAGTAAGAAGCGTTAAACCTGTTGATGTTACATGAAATGGACTAATTTAACTGCCTTGTGGTTATGCTAAATGTCTCTGTTGGTGATGGACAATTATATTGAAGATGTGATGCTTGGTTGAATATATATGCATAATAATTGTTCTACGTCATGGCTATTATAACTGTTAAATGGTTGAACAATAGAAGCGGTTAAGCAAGTGGGTGTTAATTGGGAGGACTTAGGATTTGGTCGTAGAGGTAAGGATATTAATATGTGATATTAATGACAAGTTGTTCAATGTTTGTGAAGGTATTGGAAAAGAGAAGAAGGACAACAATTAAGAGAAAACACGTGATAAAGTTTCGAGGTAAGGATTTGGGTTGTCTTGGCCAGAGGAGGCCCTACACCCAAGTAAAGTGTGTGTGAGTTGTTTCATGGTTTGATTTCGGTAGTGTTTATAATTACCCTTGGTTTTACTGAATGATATAACTCTCACGTTTTCCTCTTAATGCCTTATTAGTTGCTGTATTTTACGTGTTAAGTGTGAAAGTGCTTGTTAAGCTTGAATGAATCAAAGGAATGATAGTTGAAATGAATGAGAAATGAGAACGGATCCTAGACAGATTTCTAGTGACATTGAAGAGAAAGAAGAAGTTAGATATTAAAGAAAGACTCTATGTTTCTTTACAGATTTCTAGTGATGTTAGAGAAGTTATAATGTTAGATAAATGGTGAGAAAGTTACTGATTTCTATAGTGTGATGTTAAGCATACAATCTATTCTAAATGTTTCTAAATGTTAATCCCTTTGCTTCCCGTAAGTGTACTTGGAAGTTTTGTTCTTTTCAGAAGTATATGCAAACATGATTAGTTTTAGTTTACTGCCGTTTTCTATTAAGATATTAAGAAGCACATAGAAGCATGTTTTATGTTAGTTATCATTGTTTTGCTTACTGTCTATAGCATGATAATTGTTTCTTGTTGTTTCTTGTATACTCGGTTTAGAAGCATGCTAGGTGTCATAGATTCGCTATTAGTCGGTTGTTAAAAAACATGTGTAGTTTGATTTAATAATTGGTCATAATCTGATATAGTTTATGTGTTGTATGTTATCCATTAAAAGAGCATGTTAGTAGATAGTTTCTGTTGATTAAATTGGGATGAGAGCATGAATGAAATATGAACTACGGTGATGTGAATGGTTAACGGAACAAACAAAGGAAAAATGTTTAGTTAACTAAACAAACGTAGGAAAAGGTTTAGTTAACTAAACAAACGAAAGAAAAAGGTTTAAGGAGTTAAGATGCATGAACATTGTAAGTTATTTTGGATTTCCACTATTTTCTTAAAATGAGGATTGTGAATTAGTTAATGAATAATAAACTTGACTCGTAAATATTATTTCTTGGTTCAGGATAAAAATCTTCTAGTTTTAGTTTTTATAGATTCGTTCAGCATGTTTATTATTGAATTCAATAAAACAGTCAATAGATTTTATTGCCTTATTGTATTCGCTCGCTGTTACAATTCGATAGTATATTTGTTTCTCGTATCTACATCAACTATTATGATTCTTTATATACATGAAGTCAAGTATAGTACGTTCAATTCAATATGCATTTCAGTTTATGTTAAAGTATATTATTTCTCATATGTGCTTTATTTATTAGGAAGAAGTTAGATTGCGTTCATGATAATAGAAACCAAGTAGGGGGTAATCTTCGGGCTAGTACCCACATGTATGAGTGAGGAAAAAGAAAGAACCCTAAAGGCGGGTATATGCTGGAAAAGAAAGAAATAACCCTAAAGGCGGGTATATGCCGGAAAAGAAAGAAAGAACCCTAAAGGTGGGTATGTACCAGAAAAGAAAGAAAGAACCCTAAAGTCGAGTATATGCTGGAAAAAGAAAGAACCCTAAAAGCGGGTATATGCCGAAAATAGGGAGTTGAGGTAGATGGGTAGTCTGGATCTAACATATCTGCTAGGATACACCCTTACCATGCCGGGAAAGGGACTAGTATGCACAGGAGGTTAGAATCCGTACAGCTATGCCATCTCAAAGGAAAACCCTCAATCTCCAGCTCTATGTACGAGTTTAAAGAACGAACAAAGAAAATGAATGTAATGAAAGAATTTGGTTTGGGTGGCCCAATTCCAAGAAGAACTAAAGAGAAAAATGCATAAATTGTTTTTCCTCATCTCCTTACTGGGCATAAGCTCACGTCATTACTTGTGGTGTAGGTACAATGACGAACAAATAGTAAAAGGATAAGAAATAGATGAGAAGCACATAATGAAGCATGGATGGATGATTTCATACACACGGGATTCGGGCTAGCAAGGCAAAGACAAAGGAAAGTAAACGGTTATGAATCAATGAAGTAATGGTCAAGATTTATTTGATAGACAAAATGTTTGAATTTCCTAGTATTTCCTTTAAAAGATTTCTTACGCTTCTACCACGATTTACAGATGGTTATTTTATAACGCTTCCGCAAAAACTTTAAACAGATGATTTTTCCTTACAATATTTACGCTTCCGCATATTTAATAAGTTGGTTTTCATGATAAGTTTTAAGAAAGAGTTGGTAGCGATTCGGATTTACGCACTCTGATACGTTTCGTTTTAAAAAGAAAGAAATTTCAAATTTTTATGCCATTTAAATGATTTACGAAAATCCGGGTCGTTACATAAATGACAACATCATTAACTCATTATAGATCGTACTAATTTCCATTTATGCAGTAAGCACTAGAATTCATCCACTTTCTCACATCGTACTTTCTCCAAAATTATCTCAGCAGAATCTAATCCAAAAACAAAACCACTTTAATGAATATTTATGTCATCAACATAATGCCCAACAGATTGTTAACCAAACAAATTGCAGAGAAATCAAAAGAATGAACAATCTCATCATCATCAACAGAGAATAATCCATATTACCTAATTTACTTAACCCAATAACAGAACAAAATTCAAACCATGAACAACCAGTTTACAGGATAT
>JAJTVF010002731.1:0-12206 GCA_022433065.1 Begonia loranthoides | reverse complement strand
TAATTCATCTGGAATCGAGTCTTCCGGGCTGGCTGATCCTCTCCGATCATCTGTTAAAGCTCCTTACTCCAGTCAGGTAAATTTTATTTCAGGTCATATGAACTTGGTCATTTTTATTACTGTTAGAATGAAGCAGCAAGCACTTTGCTTGACAATCTCGAGGAAATGAAATTGCCTTGAAAAATACATAAAAATTTCTTAAAATATTGCTTATTTCTTAGATATTCGTTTTATTAGATGGAACCCATTGATTTTAATAATTAATCAAGTCCATAAGCTTAATTAATTATAATGAATTAGTGGGATAAAAAGGATTTGTAAAACTAATATTTTCAACCAAAAAAAAAAGAATACAAACGATAAACGTGCAAAGTTTATCTCCGTAAAAAGAATACGGAGATGATCCCGCAGATGACATAATAAATGATTGTGCATAGAAATTAAAATATAAGATCGCAAAAAATGTAACATCGTTAATTAACACACAATAAAATAATATTTCATTCGCTGAACATTGATGGATGCGCATAAGAATGTGCTGAAATGGAGGTTTGCCCAGTTTCCTTACTTGCATCCATGGCTATTTCAACCACGCCACATTCATCTTCAACCTCAATCTCATCGCCCTCTTCTTCTCTTTCAACCACTGAAATTTGAGATCTAATATTTTCCAACTCCACTGCAACTTCTTTCATCGTTGGAAGACGATTTTCTTCAAATATAATCTAATTATCAATGTTCTTCTAATGCATGAATGACATGTTACACGGTAAATTTGAGAGGGTATTTCATATATTAAGGGTGACCGAACAACAGGTCGAATGAGATATGGTGGTTCCGTTTGGTTTAGTTCCCATTCTTATAGAACTAGATCCAGTTTTAGATGGAGTAGAATCTGAGTCACTATCCAGATCACAGTTTTGGAGGTCAAAACCGTCAAAAACTGAGTTTAACTAAGGGTTAAAAATCTGAACCCAAAACTAAAAAAAGGTCCCAAAATTCGAAAATAACTAATAATTTAATTTGGTTGCAAATATTGTGATCTGTTGGATTAGGGTCCATTCTGGTTCTAGGCCGGATTTGCACTAGACCGACTTGTGCCCAACCGTACCGTACATACATGTTTGGTTTAATGCGTGTAAACACATGTAGATATGGGAAATACCTATGATGATTGCTCCGTGTGTTCGGCCAGGAGGATAACAGTGGTTGTCGAAGAAGGTGTAGCGATCGAGTCAAGGACTGCATATTGCGCCGTATGGTCTTGATTGGCACATACTTTGGGCGCAAGGGTTATTCTTTTGGCTGCAGTAATTTGTTTATGCAAATGCACAACAAATTGATTCAACGCGGGCTATTCTGAAGAATTCAGAATGCCCAAAGACACCGAGAAATTCGCGGTGTCTCCCCGCCGGCGTTCTGATTTTGTTCAGAACTCCCCGCGGCGTTCTGATTTGTTCAGAACCCCGTTTGGCGTTCTGAATTCTTTAGAACGCCGCGTTGGGAGTTTTGAATTCAGAACGCCGGAGCGGGGCGTTCCGACGTTCGGACGTTGACACCCAACTTTTTAACGGTAAACGCCTACGTGATGTTGGATTTGTCATTTTAACATACGTGAGTGGTTAACTTGTTAAAAAAATATCATAATGGTTAACTTGTCATTGATATCAAACCACGATGGTTGATTTGTCATTTACCCATTTTTTTTAATTAATATTTTAATATAATAATAGTAGTTACCGAAACTCTTTTATATGAACTGACAGATAGTTAGGGTTCGACCAATTGGTCTGTTGACTACCTTTCTTATTTTAACATCTATTTTTTATTATTTATTTATTAATTACTAACTTATTTTTACTTTATCATATTAATTATACTAATTAATAAATATTTTAAATGTTAAAATCGAATATATATATCACTTTACTTGTATATATAACATATAAACTTAGTTTTGGAGGGTCTTTCTCATCTGTTGTAGCTTTTAAATTGTTGGTATCTATTGAGAGTTTTAAAGAAAAAACTAATCAATAGGTAAATATATTGAACTTCAACTTTTTAGTCATCAAATCAAAATTTTATATACTATGTTTTTCATTTAGCAATGTGTTTTAATTCAATTATTAATTTAATTTTAAACTTTTTTGATTACTAGATAGAGTTTGAAATTGGTAAACATAATTCAAAATTGAACTAGAAATTATTAAAAAGGTTAGAAATTCAATTTGAAATCTTGATGAAATAAAAAATAAGTTATAAATGCATTTGATTTAATGAAAAAAATTGACGACAAAATCTTAATATTAAATATAAAAATAACTTGAAACTTAAAAACCTAAAGAATCTTCTTCAACCTTTCTAGCAATTAAAAAGAAATAATGATTCCGTTGATCTATTTCTTCCATATCTTACAACCACATGTGTGATTATCTTATCTCTAGACTCCCCAGTGCCCCCTGCCCCTGGAAAAAGGTAAAATTAACTTTTCGTACATTGTCGTTTCTCCCACTTTTCATTGTCGTTTCTCCCACTTGGTTTTTTAGGTAAAGGAATGAACGATGAAAATTATTGCAGATGATTTCTTAATTGCACAATTTTTTTAATTAATATTTTGATATAATGATAGTAGTTCCCAAAACTCCATTGTTTTATATGAACTGGCACAAAATTAGGGTTCCATCAATTGGTCTGTTTAAAACGAATGAATGCACTTCTTTTTTTATCATCAATTTTTATTTTTTCGTTTATTTTTAATTTATCATATTAATTAATAAATATTTCATTAAGTAAAAATTAAAATATAAAAAAATATATATATATATATAACAGTAACTATATATGTAACCTAGTCTTTTTCTCATTTATTGTAGTTCTTGAATGTTTGGTCATTCTACTATTTAGAAGCATTAATTTTGTAGGTTTAGAGAAAAAACTAATTAATATGTAAAATATTGAATCTCTACTGGTTAGTCATTGGAGAAGAGCTCAACATAATTTTGAATTGAATTAAAAATTGTCTTAAATATTAGAAATTGAGATAAAATACCTGATTAAATAACAAAAATGTGTTAGATTTAATAAAAAAATTGAGAACAAAAATCTAATTATTTAAAAAGTGTTTTATTTGTCTAAAAATAATAATTTAATATCTAATATAGGAAAATCTTAAAACTTTCAAATTTAAACTGTATTTTACCGGTCAAACTACTAAATCTAAATTGTATTTTACCATAAAAGTATTAGATTGAAACCAATGCAATCTTGATTCAGTGTCGATAGCATTGAATCTTCTTCCTCCTTTCTACCAATTAAAATGAAATTTACTTTTGAAATGGTCATAGTCGGTGGTGAATAAAATACAAATTATATTGTGTAATACAAATTATATCGTCTGTTTGTTGGGTGTTGGATCCGTTACTTTATCCAACATTGAAGCATCAAGCATGGTGTTTTTTTTAAAGAGAAATTAATAAATCAACTTTTTTTTATTTTTGAAATCCATGAGAAGTCAACTACTTACTTATTTTGTTTAACAATTTAACTACTTAATTATGATAAATAAACACCTTAAATATTGTTGTTATATTTATTGTTAAACATTCTGCGGCGAAACGCTGCCCGCTCTTTCGCAGAACGTCATTACCAAATATAAAAGTTTTAGTAGAGATGTTAAACTAGTCGATCAAGTCGAGCATGTGAAGGCCTGCCTGACTCACAGAGCCGCTCGAGCCTAACGAGCCGAATCTAACGAGTCTGTCGAGCCTAGCGAGCTGACCCCAAAAAATTTTCAATCTGAACTGGCTCACGAGCCATGAGTTTAACGAGCCAAGCTGAGCTAGCCTAACAAGTCGAGCTTAACGAACTAACATACATAAATAAAATTATTTTATATAAATATGTTATATATATATATATATATATCTTTTTTTAAATTTTAGTTATTAAAACTATAATAAATATTTATTATTATAATATTAAAATATGATAGACGATAGGTGTAAAACCCAAAAATTTTTTTAATGATAAATGCTACGTGTAAATTTTTTGCGTTAAAATCAGTCATAACGTTGGAAGTTGACCTAAGTTGTCATGTAGTGGCCTCGTATGTAATTTTGGTCAATTGGTCAAAGCGGTGGAGTTGAGAATTCCTGAACGGAAAATTTATTTAAGAAACAGAAATTAAAGAACTAAATTGGAGTTATAACGTTGTTAGGCAAAGCTCGGAATAAATTGGAATTAAGAGCTAATATTTTGATGTATGGTATGTACGTTGATATTTAGGGGTATTTACGTAATTAAGTAAAGTGAGTTAAATGAAGAAATGAAATTTAAAATAAAAATGAAAAAAGACGGGGGAAAAGAAAATCCTTGGAGGAAGTGAGATAAAATAGAAGGATGATATAAAATAAGGATAGAAAAGAGAAGAGGAGAAAGTAGGGGTGTGCAAAACTGAACTGAACCGAAACCGATCAAAAAATAAAAATCGAATAAGATTTTTTCTATTAAAAAAACTGAATAAGGTTCTCTTTTGTAAGAACCGAGTGTTTTGGTTCGGCTACCGGTTTTAGTTTTTCAAAACCGAAAAACTGAAACCGAACCGCATAAATACGTTTATAGTGTTTTTTTGTTTTTGAAGTTCCATATTCGGTCATTCGTGCCTCAGCCTCTGAAGTGATTTTAGCTCCAAAAGACCTAATAACTATTTTTTGGACAAAATTTTGTTTTGAAAAGAGAAGAGGAAGAATAATTTTGTTGTTATTAATTATGTTTTTATAATTTTTATACAATTTTTATTATAATATTTGAAAAAAAAAATTAATAAAGAAAAAACCAAAACCGAACCGAAACCGGAACCAAGATTTTAAAACCAAAACCGACTCTGTTCTGATTTTTCTAAAACTGATTCTGGTTTTGTAATTTTAAAACTGAAACTGACTAATTTTGTTTGATTTCACATCAAAATCAAATTGAACCGAACCGTGAAAGGGTCAAAAGGGGGAAAAGTATGCTTTAAAAAAAACAAAGAGAAAAGAGATTAAATATAAGAAAATGATAAAGAAAAGCAGGGACAAAGAAGCGTGAAGGTCGGAGAAAAAAAAGTAAAGTGCGAGATTAAAAAAACATAAAAAAATAAAAAGGGAGAGTAGAAAAGAATTTGGGTAAATGGCAAATGAACCATTATTTTTTGCCGTTGGTGACAAATAAGTTATTATCTTTTTTTTTAATAAATTAATCACTGACTTATAAAAAATGATACACCAACTATCACTGTCATGTTTGCTATTAAACGTGATAAGGTCAATGTAATACCCTAATGTTTTGTAGTGAGATTTAAAAAAGAATAATTAGAGAGTAATTTGGGATAATTAGATTAATTGGATAATTATCGGTATTATCAAGGGCGTATTTAATTGATTATAATTTAACAGAATTTATTTGGATACTAATTAGGGTTAAGTTAGTGAGATAAATAAAAAGAGAGAAATAAGATTGGTCGGTTAAAAAATGAGGATTAAGTGAAGAATTAATAAAATAGAAATTAATTTAGGAAATGGAATCGAGAAATTTAAATTGAACTCGTAATAATCATTAAGCGATATTTGGAATAAGTCAGAAATTGAAACTGAGTCGATTAATATACGATACGTATAGTTCATATATATATATATATATATATATATATATATAAATTAATTAAATAAATTTTAATAAATAAATGGATTAATTAAATAGATGTAGAGATGAATTAAGATGGGGGGTTGAATTGAACCCTTGAACCAGTTTTCACCGGTCCAGTTTTGGAAAATAAAACAAATGGGCCATGACCATTTGTTTTGAAGAAGCCGATGGAGCATGGGGGAGGACGAAGGGGGACTGCAATCTCCTTCGTGGTGATGGGTGCGACGACGCGTTGTTGCTTGACTTGCTGAATCGGGATGGCAGCATCGTGTGAGTAGTGGGGATGAATGGAGACCGCGATGCTGGAATTTCTGTGGTGCCGGAGAATGTGGGACGAAACTCCCCCGAGCTGGATTTTTCGCAGCACCTATTGAGAGTTTTAGAGACGAAGGCTTAGTGAGGAACGAGGGACAACTTCGGGCGGCTGAATTCTCCACTTCTTCGGTTGAGGTAGGGTTCCCTTGTATTTTTTTGGATTTGCGGTCTTCTACGCCGAGGATTGTGAATGGGTTAGTTTTGATGTATTTCTTCTCTCGGTTTTCAATTGGTGTGAGTTTCGGCAGGATTCTGCTATGTCATTTATTGGTTCTGCCGTTGAAATGGATGAAGGAGATGGGCGAAATCGATGGAGGAACGGCTGGGGTAGGGGGCATCGGTTCGCGAAGGAAACGACTTGTCGTTTGGCCTACGGTTCGATTCGAACTGGTCCGTTCCTTTGATTCTTGTCTGGTGGTTTGGAAGGGAGCTGAAAGACAGAGATGATGGTGAGCTGAGTGCCAGATCCGAAATATCCGCATCCCATAGCTTGAATCGTGGGATAAACTGCAAAGGGTTGTTAAGTGTTTCAAATTGCCATATGTGTTTATACACAACGAGAAATGAGATTTCGGGAAAGATAGTGAGTTGAAGAACAGAGAAGGGAGGAACCTCCTCTATGAACTGCAGTGAACTTGTAACGACCCAATTTTTATTTACTTTAAAAATCGTGTAAATTTAAAACTTTTCTTCTTATAAAAACATCAGAGTATTTATCTTTTATAAAACTCGGTCATTAAAACCATTTACTTAAAACATTTATCAATTGCAGCGGAAGAAATAAAATCATTTTCTGAAAACGCAGCGAAATTAAAATAAAACATTAAAGAATATTAAATAATTTACAAACCTTTTTATAAATAAATTCCTTTTAATTCTTTAGCCCAGCCAACCACAAGTTTCACCCGTGCAAAATCCTTCATCCATTGTCTCTTAGTCTGTTCACCTGTGCGTGTACATACATCGCAAGACTTAACTAATGAGCCTAAGGCTCAGTAAGTGATATAAAATAAAAGGTATGATGCACATGTCATGCAGCTTTTAAAATCTCTTTTCGTTTTCCATTTACGTTTATCTTCTGTCTTTTCTTTTAGCAGCTTTTAAAATCTCTTTTAGTTTTCCGTTTATGTTTCTCTTTTGTCTTTTCTTTTACCGTTTTATTGATCTTAACTTTATTGTTCTGCCTTTGGTATTCAACTCAAGCCTTAACCAATGGGGGACTAAACCACCCAAAGTCTCTAACCATGGAGACCATATCCACCAAGTCTCTATTTATTGTTCTGTCTTTGGTATTCAACTCAAGCCTCAACCAATGGGGGACTAATCCACCAAAAACCTCTAACCATAGGGACCATGTCCACCAAGTCTCTATTTATGAGTTTGAGTTCAACACTAAAACCTTAACCGTCTAACATTGGAATGTAACTCAACCAATGGGGGACGAATCCACCCAAAGCCTCTAACCATGGGGACAATGTCCACCAAGCCTCTATTTATGAGTTACATGTCAAAGCCTTAACTAGTTACCATTGGAAACATAACCCAACCAATGGGGGACTAATCCATTAAAAGCCTCTAACCATGGGGACCATGTCCACCAAGCCTCTATTTATGGGTTACGTGACAAAGCCTTAAAATATGGGAAGCGCGTCAACTAAACCTCTAACCATGGGGGAACAATCCGCCCAAGCCTCTCTAACCATGGGAGAACAATCCGCCCAAGCCTTTATCTTTTTCTTTACTTTACTTTATTATTTAACCATGAGAGAACAATCTGCCCAAACCTTTATCTTTTTCTTTACTTTACTTTATTATTTAACTATTTAATATTCAATTCTGTTTTCTTTACAAAACCATGCTTTAAAACTCATTTTCGTATCATTTTGAAAACCATGATGCTTGATGCTCGTGGATACATACATTCTCTACTAGAGGAATTTAATAGCGCAACCAACATACAATTCATAGAACATGTTTATAAAAATGTAAACAATAAAACGTGCTATTTATAATTGTAAACACCGAAACATGCTATTTAAAACTGTAAACATCGAAACATCCTAGAAAAGCGGTAAATAACGAAACATACATCTCCTAATCTTGAGATGTAAGGCCCTAAGGACCAAAGCACATGCGTATCACTTACCTGGCGTCTGTGGCACGTTTGGCACTCTACTCTTTTTCCATTAATACCTTCAAAATAATTAATATTTTTATCAATTATAATCTTAACTTTGCTATCGTTATTCCTCGTTTACTATTTAATAATTTAATTATCACTAAACGAATTTCTATTACTTTGTCTTTATTAATTTTATAGTCAATAAACGAATAACCTTAATTTATACTTTTTCCCTTAAATCACAATTGTCCAATTTAACCGATATTTATTCATTAATAACAATAATTGAATTTCCATAATTCCTAACGTTTAACAAATCTCATTAACATGTGCACGAATAACGATAGCCAACAATAGTTGCTCATTCCATCAATGTGACATGATAATAAAAAGGATTTACTTTACAAAATTGAATAATATTTTATCACAAAACCATATTTTCCATAGCAGAGTATAGAACCATTTAATTCATTTTATCCAAACGATAACCAACATAACATATTTATTTATTCTTTTTATCTCAATAACGCGACAGCAGATAAATCATCCCAGACAAACAATTAGAAGCTAATCTGAAATTAATCATCAATATATCCAAGTATCCCTATTTAGTAGCATAAGTCCAACTCCAACTTAAAAGCCTACCTCCAACAATAATTCTTCAAGATAGATTCAATCTTAACAAATGTAACTATCAACAAAGCTACCAACAGGAAACACCATTCAACAAAATCATCTATTACTGTAGCATAATTCAATGAGTATTTTCCAATAACAAATGTAAACACACAGGAACCATGCTCTACATTCGTTTACTTAACAAGATTTGCAAATCCAATATATTCGTGCCTTTGGAATTGAAATTAACCAACACCAACCAAGAAACAGAATGTGTATTAACCAAACAACAAAGCTCGTCAACAACAGTTCACAATCGAATCCCGACAACAGAACAATACACATACCCAGGAGCAGTTCATCAATAGACTATTCCCTTTACAGATTACCCATTAACATAACAGAATTTAACCATGAACAGCCAGTTTACAGGATATACAAATGTCCAACACCATGAACCATTTCAGGCACCAATAATGGATATCAACAAGCTAATGCAATAACCCACAGTAGAGTAACTTTAATAACATATTCATCAACCGGAACTAATTCAAGGAACAAGGGAAGTCCATACCAGTAGACCCGAGAGTGTTGCTGCCAACCTCTCATTCTCCATTTTCTCTTTTCATCCTCCCAGACACTCGGCCATTTCCTTCGTCTCTAGCACTTCTTCACTGTCACTCATAGATTAACGCACACACACAGAGAACAGAATCACTTTCCGTATCCACCCACTGCTGCCATCCATTTATAGCCAAAGAAAAGCCTACGGGGAGCAGAAATCAGATGAACAATCACACATTTTAATGGAGAAGGTCCAATGCTTCATCACCACGTGGAAAGTTGTAATCGTTTTGGGAGAAGAAATAAATCGGTTCAATGGACCAATAGAAACAAACCGATGCCCTGCTCCAGCCGTCCTCGCCCCTGTCAACACCAAAACGCCTCTCCACCGATGCTAAATCAACCAAAATCGGAAGCCAAGAAGGTGAACATCAAAGATAGAGCATTAACTTACCTCCACTGGTGATTCGCCGTACCAAACCGACGGGTGCCCTAGCCCTGCGTTCGCCGTTCGTCGCGTCACCCGCAGCCCATCATCGCCGTCATGCGCCAAACCCGAACCATCGCCGACGTCCGTCGCCCCCGGCTCGCCATCGCCTTCCCGATCGCTCACTCTCCCTCTCTCCCAATCTCTCTCTCGTTTTCTCCTCTCTGCTCGCCGCGATGGCCATAGGCCAAATTATAT
Organism: Begonia loranthoides; assembly: GCA_022433065.1. Classification (NCBI taxonomy): domain Eukaryota; kingdom Viridiplantae; phylum Streptophyta; class Magnoliopsida; order Cucurbitales; family Begoniaceae; genus Begonia; species Begonia loranthoides. The sequence goes on along the minus strand of JAJTVF010002731.1, from coordinate 2,220 downwards.
CTTAAAATTTCCTTTCCCCCTATTTGATTTCAATTGATCGTGAACTAGCCCCTGAACCAAACCAAACCGGTTCACCCAAACCAGCCAGCATCCTTCCCCTTTTAATTTATCTATTTCTCTCATTTAATTTAAATTTCCATTTTTCCTTTTAATGCATAATTTCATTTGATTTATTTTAATTTCTTTAATAAATCAATAATTATCAAATATACGTATAGTATATTAATTGACCCAAATTTTCAATTCATGACTTATTCCAAATATTTCTCGACAATAATTATCGATCCAATTTAATCTCTTCGATTTGGTTTCCCAAATTGAATCATCAATAATTATCCAATAATCAATATAATTATATTCCAATTAATTTCTCTAAACTTATTTCTATGATAATAAATTTCATAATAAATTTCACCGAATAATCCAATTATACCCCAATTAATTTCTTATTTATCCTTACTAAATTATGTTATGAAAAATTGGGGTATTACAGAACTCGAGTGATTGGGCTGTGTTTGGCAAAGCTTCGGTTTGAGACCGAACCTCCGGACGTGATTTATGTTGGGATAGCGCCTTCTCCGGCGTTTGAGCAGCGGTTGTTGGTGGGTTTTTCTCTTGCCGGGTAAGGTATGTTTTCTGCAAATTTGGATTCTCGGCCTCCATTGTTGTTGATTTCTATTGGTTGTGACAAATTATCAGGCTCTGTTGTTGGCCATTGCTGTAGAATTAGAGTCGGTTATTGTGATTACTCTCGGTTCAAGCTGCTACGTTTTTGTGTTGGCTGTGAACTGCAGTTTCGAGTATTCTTCTGGGTAAGGAAAATTCTCCCTTGGTCTTATGGATTTTTGGATGTTGAGATATGTGGATAATACCCTATTGATTACTGCGTTGTTGATTAGGAAAATACCATTGGAAGTTGGTGTCCGTTTTGTTATATTTTATTGTGATCCATGTGGTTTTGAATTGTGAAATCTTGTTGAGTGATTGAAGTATGAATATAGTTCTATGCTAATATTTAGTTAGGATAAAATATAATGAAATGTGTTGGTTGCTGTTTTGAATTGAGGACAAGAATCTGCTGTGTTGGTTGTTTTTGTCAAATTGGAATAAATTGTTAAGATGGAAATATGTCATTGTTGTTTCCTACTTTGTTGATTATGGTGAATATTGATGGGTTATGCATATACAAGTTTGGTTGTGGTTTACAGTTTAATTGTAGTGAAGTGTTCATAATTGGATATATGTATACTGTTGTAATAACGATATGGTAATTGGTTAGTTATGGATTCATGGTTGCGGTTTACAGATAGAAATAGGTATAAGAAATTGAAGAAAATATAGAGTGAGATTTTAATGTGTATGCAAGTTGCTAGGAATAAGTTTGAGACTTTGGGATAGTTGAGTTATTCTTAATAATTAAATGTTATTGAATTGTGAAGCTACTAAAAGAGAAAGAAAGGATAATGTTTAATTGAGCGGTTTAAGGAAATGAGGTAAGTGATACTACATGTGCTTTGGTCTTCGGGCCCTACATTGCAAGAATATGATATGCATGTTTTGTTGTTTACCGCTTTCCAAGCATTTCTACAGTTTTTAATAGCATGTTTCGTTGTTTACTGTTTTTATAGCATGTCTATAGTTTTAATAGCACGTTTCATTGTTTACTATTTTTATAGCATGTCTACAGTTTTATAGCAATCGCACGTTGAGTGTTTATTTATAGTCTTTCTTTATACGTTAGAAATTGTATGCATTCACGAGCATCGTGCATCACGATTTTCAAAGATTACGAAAATAGTTTTTATGCACAGTTTTGAAAAGGAAACGAAAACGAAACAAAGTACAAATGAATGATTAAGAAAGATAAAGAAAAAGGATCTTGCGGATCGGTAGGAGACACATGGACAAAAGATAAAGAAAAGATAAAAGTTTTTGTGGACCAGTAGGACAAGCCTGTCACAGGAACAAAAAAAAAAGAAAAAGAAAAGAAAAGAAAAGAAAAAAGAAACAAAGAAAAGAAAAACAAAAGAAAAAGAAAAGAAAAAAATATGAAAAGAGAAACGGATACAGATACGGGAATGGAAATTGTTTGGGGATCTATTAATCTCTAGTTTAGGTCAAATTGATTTTAGGATTTAATCTAATGCTACCCTTGCTTAGGAAACGTGTGAATGTTGGAACAACTGGAAAACTTTCTCTTGGTTGTTTGTGTTGGCTGCT
>JAJTVF010002700.1:0-11967 GCA_022433065.1 Begonia loranthoides | reverse complement strand
AAAAAAAATTTTGGTTGATTTGGTTTTTTGGAATTATCAAAATTTCGTTGAAATATTTTGGGAAGACTGATTAGTTTGGATCGTTTGATTTGGATATTGAATTATTCAGGAATATTTGGGGCTTCAATTTTGGTGCAGATATTTTGTCAGAATTTTGGGAGTAAATTCTGATTTTTGGGGATGACTTCGATGAAATATGAAATTCCGATGTTGGATCGGAATACGAGGTTTTTGATATGGCAGATAAAGATGCAGGATGTTCTTGCTCAGATGGAATTGGACAATACATTTTGGGTTCAATAATATGTCAGCGTCTTTGACCGAGGAGGAAAAATTATTGAGGTACAGAAAAGCATTATATATGATCCGTCTTCATTTATCAAATGTGATTTTGGAGAATGTCATGAAGGCGAAATCTGCTGTTGAAATATGGACAAAGTTGGAAGAATTGTACATGCATAAAGCCCTGACGAGTAAGCTGCATTTGAAGCAGCGGTTATATTTTCATCATATGGAAGAAGGAACTTCGATTGAAGAACACTTGGCTGCATTTAAAGGAATTATTTCGGATTTGGAAGCAATGGAATGCAAATATGATGAGGAGGATTTGGGTTTGATTTTGCTATGTTCATTGTCTGCATCGTACAATATTTTCCGGGATACCATTCTGAACAGTCGGGACACGTTGACTCTGAAAGAGGTCTACGATGCTTTGCTTTCAAAAGAAAGGATGAAGCACCTTGTAGTTGGATCTGGAACTCAAGGAGAGGGATTAATCACCCGGGGTAGAACATCAGAGAGGTCCAAAAAAGGAAACAGTATCAGAAAGGGTTCGAAAAGTAGATCAAAGTCCAGGAACAGAAACAAAGTTCTTTTTTCTGTCAGAAAAAGGGGCATATTAAATCTGAGTGTTACAAATTGCAGAATAAGAGAAAACAGGAAGCTGATCAGAAGGGAAAACAACCAGTGAATTCTAGTGAAGCAGTTGTCGCTGAAGAAAACAAGTGTGAATCAGGAGGAGATCTTCTGGTAGTGTCTGGCGGAATAGCAAAGCCATCCGAAGAATGGATTCTGGATTCGGCCTGTACGTTTCATATGTGTCTCAACAAAGATTGGTTTTCGACATATGAGCCAGTGCTAAAAGGTGCAGTATTGATGGGTAATGATTCATCGTGCAAGATAGCAGGGATTGGTTCGATCAGAATCAAGATGTATGATGGAGTTGTCAGAACACTTTGTGATGTGCGACATGTTCCTGACTTGAAGAGAAATTTAATCTCGTTGAGTACTCTTGATCTGAAAGGGTACAAGTACACCGGTAAATGTGGAGTTTTGAAGATCAACCGTGGTTCTCTTACTATGATGAAAGGACAGAGAAAATCTAGTAATTTATATGTTTTGCAGGGATCTACAGTTGTAGGGGATGCTGCAGTTGGTACTTCATTGTCAGATGAAGATCTTACCAGATTATGGCATATGCGTTTTGGGCATATGTGTGAAAATGGGATGAATGAGCTTAGCAGAAGAGGACTTTTGAATGGTCAGAACACTAGTAAATTACAATTTTGCGAGCATTGTATTTTCAGGAAATAGAAGAGAGTTACATTCACTACAGCCACTCACAGTACGAAAGAAATATTAGGTTACATCCACTCAGATCATTAGGGTCCAGCACCAGTGCCTTCCAAGGGAGGGGCACATTATATGTTGACCATGATTTATGATTTTTAAAGAAAGCTTTGGGTGTTCTTTCTCAAGAAGAAAAGTGATGTATTTGCTACTTTCAGTGAGTGGAAGACTTTAATTGAAAAGCAGATAGGAAAGCAGGTAAAATGTTTACTCACCGATAATGGATTAGAGTTTTGTTCAGGAGAGTTCAACTCTTTCTGCAAGTCAGAAGGTATTATAAGGCATCTGACAGTCCCGGGAACTCCACAACAAAATGGAGTGGTAGAGCGTATGAATAGAACTTTAATGGAAAAGGTGCGATGTATGATTTCAGATTCTGGTTTACCTAAGTCATTTTGGGCTGAAGCTGTTGCTGCTGCTACTGCTTGTTACATTGTGAATCGTTCTCCTTCAAATGCTCTTGATAAGAAAGTTGCTGAAGAAGTTTGGTCTGGTAATCCTGTTGATTATTCAGGTTTGAGAGTATTTAGATGTTCCGCGTATGCTCATGTTGATAATGGCAAGTTAGAGCCAAGATCATTGAAATGTATATTCCTGGGATACCCGTCTGGTGTCAAGGGATATAGGTTATGGTGCCCTGAATCCAAGAAAGTGATAATAAGCAGAAATGTGGCATTTGATGAAGTTGCTATGCTTGGGAATTCATCTCCTAAAGAGTTGACAGATAAAACTAATCATTTATTTGGTAGCGAGGTTGAGGTTGAAGTTGAATCAGAGTCGACATCAGAGTCCTCAGGTCAGACTAGTTCAAATAATCAGGGTGATACAGTTTCCGCACAATCACCAGGATCAACTTCGGCAGAGTATTCCATCGCTAAAAACAGGCCAAGAAGAGAGATTAGACCTCCACAGAAATACGGTGAAGCAGATTTGGTCGCTTATGCTTTGAGTGTAGCTGAAAACATTGATTCCAGTGAAGAACCGTCTTCTTATTCAGAGACCGTAAGTTCAGAAAATTCAGGGAAATGGATGATCGCCATGCAGGAGGAGATGGAGTCTCTTCAGAAAAACGGCACATAGGACTTAGTTAAATTGCTGAAAGAAAAGAAAGTGGTTTACTGCAAATGGGTGTTCAAGAAAAAGGAAGGTACACCAGGTGTTGAAGAAGACAGGTACAAAGCATGTTTGGTTGCCAAGGGGTACAGTCAGATTCCAGGTGTAGACTTCACTGATGTGTTTTCTCCGGTGGTTAAGCACAGTTCGATACGAGCTTTGCTGGGTGTTGTGGCTATGCACGACTTTGAGCTTGAGCAGTTGGATGGGAAAATTGCCTTTTTACATGGAGAGCTTGAGGAGGACATCTATATGCAGCAACCTGAAGGTTTTATAGTCTCCGGAAAAGAAGACTATGTTTGTTCTTTGAAGAAGTCCCTTTATGGTCTGAGGCAGTCGCCTAGACAATAGTATAAGAGGTTCGATTCATTCATGATTGCTCAAGATTTCAGAAGGAGCAATTATGACAGCTATGTCTACATAAAGAACAGTCAGAATTGGTCAGTGATTTATCTGCTCTTATACGTCGATGATATGTTAATCGCAACTAAAGATATTGAAGAAATCAGAAGGGTCAAAGCACAACTTAGTAAAGAGTTTGAGATGAAAGATTTGGGAGCATCAAAAAAGATACTTGGTATGGAGGTACAGAGAGATAGGAAATCTGGGAAATTGTACCTAAGTCAAAGGGGTTACATTCAAAAAATTCTCTGCAGGTTTAACAAGAATAAGTCTAAACCTGTTGGTACTCCTTTAGCAGCTCATTTCAAGCTTTCGTCAGACTTATGCCTGAAATCAAATGATGAAATTAATTATATGTCACGAGTTCCGTATTCTAGTGCAATGGGATCTCTCATGTATGCTATGGTATGCACGCGTCCAGATTTATCTTACGCAGTCAGTGCAGTTAGTAGGTACATGGCAAATCTAGGAAAGGAACACTGGAGAGCTGTTCAGTGGATTCTTAAGTATCTGCGGGGAACTAGTGATGTTTGTCTTCAATTTGGAAGAACTCGAGATCATGTTATTGGATATGTTGATTCTGATTATGCGGGGGATATTGATAAGAGGAGATCACTTACCGGATGTCTTTACAGTTGGGGGTTGCGCTATCAGTTGAAGAGCTACCTTACAAGATACCGTTGCGTTGTCTACTACAGAGGCAGAATATATGGATATTACAGAGGCTTGTAAAAAAGCTATATGGTTAAAAGGTTTGTTTGGTGAGCTCAGTGGAGATTTGCAGATTGCCACAGTGTTTTGCGACAGTCAGAGTGCAATATTTCTCACTAAAGATCGGATGTTCCATGAGAAGACAAAGCACATTGATATTCGTTATCATTTTGTTCGTGAAGTGGTTGCTCGTGGTGATTTTGCAGTTAGTAAAATCAATACTCATGATAATCCTGTTGATATGATGGCAAAGACTATGCTCACACCCAAGTTTAAACATTGTTTGAGCTTGGTTGGTATTAGCTGCTGATTTCTCTTTGAGGGGCATTTGTGGAAGAGGAGGTTTTTCTAAAGTTTTCTATTGTTATATTTATAGGGTGGCGTGTCAAGGTGGAGATTGTTAGGGTTCAGTGTGACTCGGTTTCTAATTGGGCCAGGCCAGTTTGGCACACATTGGAGGTTTCCTAATTCTTGCAGGATTAGGGTTTCCATATTTCCGTATGACTAGGGTTTTCTTTTTTTTCTATAAATATATGCTTGAGCCGCAAATCTCGTTGTACCGTTTTCTATAGTGATTTCTCATTTGCCTGTGGTTTTTTCCCGTCTTGGGTTTTCCATGTAAATTCGGTGTCCACTATTTTCTCTTTCTCTTTTCCAAATCTCGTTCGTTATTCAACGCTATTTTTCAACAAGTACAGTGGTGGTTTTGTTAATTTCCCTAAATAATAACACATTATAATTGATAATTAATTTTTTTGTTTTATATGTTGACTTAAGTCTGAATAAATGAATTAGTTATCAGATAAATCGATCGTTCTCAACAGGTTGAAAAGTGTGGCGGCATGAAACAAAAAATACCATTTCTCATGTGCCATACGAAATCCCATGGTCAAGTTTATAAATTTTAAACTCCAATTTTAAATTCCAAGCTTACAAGATCAACAAAGAAAAAGGAGCTAGAATTATATGAATGAATTACTTACGTGCTTCGAGTGACTTTAGGAAGCAAACGAACGACTGGTAGCAAAATTGCGATCGACTGAAAATTACACAGCTTCAAAATAAAACAAGCTAGAATTATATGAATAAATTGCAAGATCAAGTCCATATAAGTTTAGTTTTAATTCATAATAAGGTTAATTTGTATGATTTTTAATATACGGATTATTTTTGTGTTTAAATTCGGTTTGGTTTGAAAAAGGTCGAGTTTCATTTTCTTGACTCCTATTAATTTCTACCAACAACCATCGATGACCATTTAGTCAACTTTTGATTTAGTACGTCGAAACAATCACCTTAGACTATAACTTTAAGTCTTTGTCGTAGAGAATTAGCAAGCTGACTTTAATATCAACTTGATTTAATTGTATATTTCGTACACAATTAAGAAATGTTTAAACAAAAAATAATAATCAACAAGTCAAGAAATATAAAAATACAGAAGATGAATTGAAGTAATTGTAAGTCCAGTAAAGAAAGATCTAGAAGAAAAATACTAGATTTTATGATCGTTCAATCATTTTACTTGCATCCACTTTTGGAGCTAGAGACATCAACAATGAAAATAACTAACAAGACATGAACTATGATCAAGGGTATTTTGTTCTTGGATTAGTTAATCGTAAACATTCAACGACTAATCAAGCAGCACATCAATCAATGAGGATCGAAGTTATCTTTTAATTTACGTGGAAAATACTAAAGAAAAAAATTACAAAATGTCTTAACGCCTTTCAAATACAAATTAGAATAGTGTACTTACGATGATTGATTAATTAAAAATTATACAAGTCAAGACATTATGATCATCACTATAACGAGTCAAAAATCGAGCCGACTCTAACTCATATCGAACAATATTATACAAAAAAGGAGAAAACTCCATATATGATATCAAAGCCAAACTAGAAGTTTCGCTCATAGGCAACATGAGTCCCCCAAATGAGGGATATTTGTGGGACCCATCTCAGAAATGCAAGAACATCCTAAAATTAGATTATTTCACTTAATTTTGCTTCAGCACCACCTTGCATCGAACACTAACATTCTACTATGCTGCAAGTAAACTAGTTATATTTACATGATAACAAATGTCAAGACTCTAAGTCACTTGACACTAGCTCGTGTGCCAGATGTCATATATGTTGTTCATAAAACCAGAGCAAGGGTGAAAACAAGAAAACAAATGCAATCACATAATGAAAACAAGAAAACAAATGTAAATGTGTGGCTAGGACTTAAAATCATGTATAAAATATGAAAATATGTATAAAATATTAATCATTTTTTTTATACTGGGCGCGTTTGTCTACGAGATGTTCAGATTGCGAATATATTTTTGGATTGCGAATATATTTTCAAACTACTTATTATAAAAAGGTAGATTTGGACGAAACTCTAATCATTCATGTATTAAGAGCAGCAAAGTCTTGTATTTTTCTCTCTAATTCTCGGAGCCCAATAGAATTCAGGTCTTACCAAAATCTAACAAAATGGATGGATAATAAAGTTTGATTGAAGTATAAGAACATGTTCTGGAGTATTTTTTGATTGATTAAAATCATATGATAGGATAAAAATTAAAGTTTTTCAAAGTTTTAGGGAGGTTCTTTGACGCAGTAGTCGATCAGGGTGTAAATCTGGTCAACCCTAGCTAACAACATTCAAGGATAGGTTGACTAGTTCGTCGACCAACCCCTCCCAAAGTCAACTGAAATGTGTTTTAAGGTGGAATTTCTGTGAGATTATTTCTGTAAGGTCTCTAAGTTGGTTTTTATCTCTGTTATAGGTTCCAACAAACTTTTGAAGATTTAGAATAGCATACTGATAGATATATACAATGATAAGTTCCAAGGTTTGACATGCGATTTGGATTTCCTTGAAGTTTTGGATACTTGGGTTTGATTTTGGTAAACTTGTTTGAGATAGAAATTTATTTTTATGTCCATCATTGCATCATGTTTTAAATATTATTTTGAAACGTGTTCTCATACAAAATGACATGTTCATTTTATGGTTCGTCTGTTTACATATATATATATATATATATATATATATATAAAACTAGTCACGTTCTTATTCAAGCATGCATAATTAGGTGTGTGAAAACCAAACCGACACCAAAAAATAAAACCAAAATCGGCAGTTTTGGGATGGTTCAGTTCGGATTTACCCATACTCGGTTTGGTTTTCGGTTCCGTTTATGTAGAACCGAAAATTTTTGGTCCGATTTTCAGTTCCTGCTCCTCAGAACCGAAGAACCGAAACCAAACCGCGAAATTGATTTTAGGGTTAATGGGTTATCACTTTCAGTTTCACACTTGTTCTGCAGACTGCAGATTCGCCGCTTCGCAGTCCACGGCTCCTCCCCTTCGCCTCGCATCGCCAGTCTCCTCGCCTTGCCAATCACCTCGTCGCGAGGACTGCAAATCTGCACTCTGCAGTGTCGGGACTGGAGTCGTCAGTTCCGACTCCAGTCCCGAGTCGCCTCGCCTCACCTCACCTCGCCTCGCACGCTCCCTATCTCCGAGCCCCAAGTTGTTGTTCGTCTGTTTGTCCCGACTCCAGCTCTCGACCTCCGAGCTGCACAACCATTTTGTCCGGTCGGTGAGAGATTTTCGTTTAACTGTCATCGATGATGGATTTTGCGTTTAGTTTCTGGATGGATTTCTTTCCCTGGATGGATTCTATGTTTAACTGTCATTGATGATAATTTCCTGCATATTATGGTTTGTTGATGAGAAATGTGGTTGTTGATTTGTTCTTCTTCGCGTCTATTACATGATTTACAATCCACAGATTTCATTCAGGCAACAAGTGGATTCAAGAACATCAAGTTTGAACTTTGTATTTTTTATTTTTATAAAATTTTATTATAATAATTGAAAAAAGAAATAAATGAGGTAAAACCGGTACCAAACCGGAGCCAGTACCGAATTTTTGGTTCGGTACCGGTTTCCCATAAGACCGATTCCGGTTTTGGAATTCCAATACTGAAACCGACCAGTTCGGTGCAGTTTCACTTCGGAACCGGACCATGAACACCGCTATGCATAATCATTGATCATCTTGGTCATGTGAACCAAGTTTGATCGACCCATGTGGGGGTCTTATTTTCGTTATGGACATTCAACCATGTTAGAGTTTAGTGTGACCCGAATTTTAATTGGGCTAAGTTGGTCCCATATCCAATATTATGGTTATTTATTTTCTCTATATATTGATGCTTAAGTCGCAAAACTCATTAAACCTTGATTTTCAAATAATGAATTTCTACTCTGCCCGTGGTTTTTCCCAGTAAGGGTTTACCACGTAAATCTTGGTGTCCCTGCTTCTGCAGTTTTCTTTTTCGTTTCGCGTTCAATTCTCAACAATTGGTATCAGAGCCTGGTCGAGGTTCTCGATATCAATTTTCAACAATTGATATCAGATCGAAGTTAGAGTTTTAGTACTCGGATCGAACGAAATTGGGGTTTGCAATTCTTCGTGAAAAATTGCAATTTAGTGGAAAAAGAAATAAAAAAAAAAAGGAAAAAGGAAAATTCTTTTCCTTTTTCGTTTCTCTTCACTGCTGTCCCAGAGAAGAAGGCGTTGTCTGTGTATTCTTCAGCGAAGGGCTCTGCCGACAAACGCCAGAAGCCGACGCTCAGCCTTCGCACACGAAGAATAGAGAAGCATTCACGCCGCGCTACTGTCGAACGAAGAGAAGAGCCACCTACCTAGCCTTCGCCGCTACCATCCGTCACCAAGGAAAGTACAGCCACTGTCGAAGTAACCCGTCGACTGTCTCTGGCAAACCGTCGTCGCCGACCCAACTCTCGTCGTCCGTCCTCCGTACCTGATCACTGACCACAGCTGTAACGACCCGGATTTTATTTACTTTAAAAATCGTGTAATTTTAAAATTTTTCTTCTTATAAAAATATCAGAGTATTTATCTTTTATAAAGCCTGATCATTAAAAACATTTACTTAAAACATTTATCAATTGCAGCAGAAATAATAAAATTATTTTCTTAAACACAGCAGAATGAAAATAAGCATTAAAGAATATTAAACAATTTACAAATAATTTTCATTTAATTCTTTAGCCCAGCCAGCCACAAGATCCACTCGCGCAAATTCTTCATCGACTGCCTCTTAGCCTATTCACTTGTGCGTGTACCTACATAGCAAGACTTAACTAATGAGCATAATGTTCAGTAAGTGATATAAAATAAAGGTATGATGCACATGTCATGCAACTTTTAAATCTCTTTTTTTTTCTGTTTTCTGTTTCTGTTTCTCTTTTTTTTTTTTTTTTTTTTCTTTTACCGTTTTCTTGATCTTAACTTTGCTTTATCTTGAATTTACTTTACTGTTCCTTTCTTTACTTGATTGTTACTTTACTTTATCTTGAAAGACGTTGGAGATGTCTAAATTTGACGAGTAGAACCTCACATCCCCAAACGATCCCGTTTATCCTTATCTTTACTTTATCTTGACTTTATCTTGAAAGGCGTTGGAAATGTCTAAACTTGACGAGGAGGAGGAGCCAACTCAACCTCACATTTCCAAATGACCTTGTTATGTGTTTATTGTTGCATTAATCTTGAAAGGCGTTGGAAATGTCTAAACTTGACGAGGAGAAGTAGTCAACTCAACCTCACATTTTCAGACGACCCCGTTTATGTTTGTTGTGTGTCTTAATCTTGAAAGGTGTTGGAGATGTCTAAACTTGACAAGAGGAGCAACTAACTAAACCTCACATCCCCAGACGACCCCGTTTATGTTTATCTTTATCTTGAAAGTGTTAGAGATGTCTAAACTTGACGAGGAGGGGCGGCTAACCCAACCTCAAATTTCGTCACACCCATTTACATTCATTTCTTTACGTTTCACAATCGTCTCGTTTCTTCTTTGTTTCCTTCTTATCATTTTGTAATCATTTTGTTTCTTCTTTGTTTTCTTCTTGTCATTTTGTAATCGTTTTGTTTCTTCTTTGTTTCCTTTTCAAAAGTATGTATGGAAACCATTTTCGTATCTTTCGAAAACTATGATGTATGATGCTCGTTAATGCATACATTCTCTACTAGAGGAATTTAATAGCGCAACCAACATACCATTCATATAAATGCTTATAAAAACTATAAACAATGAAACGTACTATTAAAAACTATAAATATCGAAACGTGCTATTTAAAACTGTAAACACCGAAACATGCATCTCATATTCTTGCGATGTAGGGCCCTAAGGACCAAAGCACGTGCGTATCACTTACCTAGCGTCCGTAGCACGTTTAGCACTCTATTTTTTTCTCGTTAATACCTTCAAAATAATTATAATTTATTTATTAATATTTCTATCAATTATATATCTTAAATTTGATATCGTTATTCATCGTTTATTATTTAATAATTTAATTATCGCTTAACGAATTTCTATTAATTTATCTTCATTAATTTCATGGTCAATAACGAATAACTTTAATTTATACTTTTTCTCTTAAATCACAATTGTCCAATTTAACCGATATTTATTCATTAATAACAATAACTGAATTTCCATAATTCTTAACGCTTAACAAATCTCATTAGCCAACTTAATTACTTAGCAACCTCGCAATAACATTTCTACAAATCTTAACATGTGCTACGAGATAACAACAACCCACAACAGTTGCTCATTCCATCAATGTGACCTGATAATAGAGAGAATTTATTTTATAAAACCAAATAGTAGCAGTTGTTTAATCCGAAATCAATTACAGCAGTAAACATTCAACGACCAATCTAGAATATCAATCCAACATATTTCCACGTCCAACAATCCATTTTCTAGTATATAGTTGTCCAATGGTAAACTGAACTTAAACCAACTAAATTCTATATATTTCACATGCACACTAACTATACAGCTTAACCAAGAAATAATCAAATCAAAAAATGACTTCACTGCTTCAGCTCCAAGTAACAGAATAACGTCATTATCCAGAAAACATAAATCCTAAGATAGAACCAAAACTTCATCAATAAAATACCTCCCAACAAGACTAACGGGCAGAACTAAAACCATGAACAAAATAAATCTCAACATTCCCTCATACAGTCCATCGGCAGTTCATTAACACAAATAGTGTAAACCCAAACAAAACATTCCATCCAAACAGGGGCACATAAACCTTATAAATTTCACAAATCATCCATCGTTACAGTGAACACAACAGAAACAGCAATTCCAACCTTTTAACAGAGCAGATTGCTTTACATAAAACTTAACCCAATTAATTCACTTTTTACAGGAATATATCTCCATTGTTCAACAACCAAATTATAGATCATTCACAGAATAGCAACAGTCACGGACAATAATCAAAACAACAACCAAAGAGTGCAGAACAACACCAGCAGAATATATCCCAGTCTTAACAGAGTATAGATCACCATATAATCCATGAAACTCAGGATGAGACTGAAGGAAAATCACTCACCAAACAACACCCGAGAGAAAACCGAGCAACACCCATGTTTCCACAATTTCTTTTCTCTGTTTCCATGCCTCAAGCCGTTCACTGTTGCACTCTCCCTTCACGTTTCCATCTCTCGGCCATTTCTCTGTCCAATTCCCCTGCCATTCCTATATAGGCAGTGAAAGCTGCAATGCAGGAGGATTGCCCACTTCAAGGAAAGTGGTCCAACCACCAAATGCCGCGTGGAAGTCCTTATCCTGCCAGCTAGAGCAATTGAACAAACCGGTCCAATAATGGACCAACAGAACCGGCCGATGCCCTGCCAGCGAGCCAAAGCTCAAGCCCCCATCGCCGATTCGAACCTGTCGGACGCCAAAATGCCTCTCCACCGACGCAAAATCAACCAAAATCGGAAGCCAAGAAGAAAAATGCTAAACATAGACTACACACTTACCTCCACCGGCGATTCGCCGTACCAAAACCGACACCAAGAGTCATGGCACACCGAGCCCTAGCTCGCCGCACGAAGCGTCGCCCATAATAGGACAGAACCTCATCGCCGAACGTCGCCGCAACTCCCATTACTCGCCGTCATCTCGCGCTCCCCTATCGCTCGCTTCTCTCGATCTCCCTCACTCCCTCTCTGTTGTTCGCCAGTGAAGGCCA
>JAJTVF010002667.1:0-10592 GCA_022433065.1 Begonia loranthoides | reverse complement strand
ACTATGGGGTATTACTCTAGGTGTATTACTATATCTCTCTCTCTCTTAGAGTAAAAAGAGAGAGAGAGTAATACCCTAAGAGGGAGAGAGAGTAATACCCCAAAAGGGAGAGAGAGTATTACTCTCTTTCTCTTGGGGTATGACTATTTCTCTCTCTTGATTACTACTGAGTAATCTCCCTCTCTCTCTCTTGTGGTAATCTTTCTTTTGGGGTATTACGATTCCTATCTCTTGATTACTACTGAGTAATCTCCCTCTCTCTCTCTCTTTGATGCGAACCTAGGGTATTGAGGAGAGCTAGACCCAATAACAATGTGGAGCGTTGAAAAGGATCGTCATACGAATCAAAAAATGAAAGTAACTTGACCCAAACTAAACTCGTTGGTTGAACCAAAGTTATCAAGAGGAGTAGCTTGACCCTAACTTATGTGATCCAGGGTCCAATGACTCGTGCCCGAGCTAAGAAACTTATTTCTTCCTTAACACATTCTTATTTTGCAGGTATGTCTAAATTATGGGATTTTACAGAAGAGACAAGTCATGAGGACAAGGAAAGACCTTTTCATATAGTTACTTGGATCGACTCACCACCAACGGATTAGTTGACTTCTTTTCGACTTTGAGTTGCCTTAAGGTTGCGATATTTCGATAGTTTATTTCTTTGTTTACTTGTAATTTTCTTGTTCTTTAAGAACTTATTTGGCCGAGTCTTGATGTGTTGATTTTATTTGGTTGAATTTTTGTGTTTAGTGAGCTATTTTGAGAGGTGCACGGTTTGCATGTAAACTGTGCCCTCATGCCCAATTTTTGGCACATTAAGGGCATTTTGGTCATTGTTCCTTATTGTAAGACTCTTAGGGTTTTAAGCCCCCTTGCTGGAATGAGAACTCACTTTTGGAAGAAAAATAAAAAAACCCTTTTGTTGAGTGAGAGTGACTGCGCGGAACACCCCCCCCCCCCCCCTCCCCCCTTCGGCCGAACTCCATTGTTGCCTGAACTTGCTGCTCTTTGATTGCTTCTTGAGCAAGTTGGAAAGGTTGCTATTTCTTCAAATTCTTCATCTTGGTGAAGACTTTGTGGTGTGGAAATAGGAGAAGCATCGGAACCCTTGGAGAGTGTTTGATCTTCGATCAAGCCGAACCATCCCGTCCCTCTAACGGTAGGAGGATAAATGGACTCCATGGTTATTCTAGTTATTATTGAGTGGTAATTGATTATTGTCGATTCTTTGAAGATTGTTAGTTGGCCGATAATCTGTCTGGAAATTTCTCTGCTTTGTTTAGCGGATTGCTTACTTGATTCGAATGACTTGTTGCTGACCTATTGATCTAATTTTTGGCTGAGATATTATTCGTATTGTTGAGTTTCAACCCTCCAATTTTGGTGTTCATAGCCTGTATGTAAATTGAGTTCTACTCGTTTCATTTTTAGAGGTTGGATCTGTTTGGGAGAAACCCTAACTTTGGGACTGTGTTGTTTTTGCCATATCTGGAGATTCCAAGTGGTTTTTGCATTGACTTTTTGATATGACGTTCTTGAACGAGTTGATTTAGTGCTCTCCAAATTTCAGCTAATTCTCACGTTTGGTTTGGGAGTTATTCTTGTTTGTAGATTGGTAGACGGAATATTACGAATTATGTGGCAGATTTCAATCAAGTGCTCTTCAAGCGACTTGGAGCACGTCACTAACCAAACCTGTTGGTTTAACCAAAGCTATCAAAGCTTGATTTATCAAGAAGAGTGCTTGAGAATATGAAGTTCTTCGTAAAGAAATCAAGAAGAGAATTCTAAAGCATAATCTCAATTTTCATTCATCTGAGTTGTTTCAAAAGAGTAGATACAAAGAGTTTAAATAGGTTAAGATGTTTGCTAGAAGTCAAATCAACAACCTAATAAAGACTTTTAGGTGAAAAGAAAAGTAACCCAAAAACCTAATAAAGACTCTTAGGTGAAATGAAAAGTAACCCAACAACCTAATAAAGACTTTTAGGTGACATGAAAAGACAAAATTGCCTAAGAAGTCAAATTTTCATACAACCACTCGAAAAGATCATGTTTCATCCCAAAAATACTTGAAAGGCTTCATCTTCCATCTCCAATTCTAATTCCTCTCCAAGTCTATGTACAATATTAATTAGTTTAGGAGATTCATTAGAAACTTCTTGGACAACCTCCTTCTCTTGAATTTCCATGATTAATGCATACATAACTTGCTTCAATTGCTTGCTCCGTGCTCTAGTCATTGGACCTCTAATTCCTTGCAATTGATTGTTAGACTTAGTTGGCTTTTCAAACTTTGATGTAGCAATATCTTTGTAACTTTCACTGGATTCTTGGATTACATCATCACCCCCTTCTTCTAGAAGATTTGATGTGCCCCGAGAACCCGTCACTTGAGCCCGAGCCAAGGGCTCCTTTATTTTCTAACTTTTTATTTATTTTGTAGGTTTTTGAATCCAAATAAACAAGGAGGAGTGGGCATTTGGACTAATGGAGATCTTGAATTCTTTTGGAGGAAATTGTGGGTTTTCCAATTCCGCCTAAAATCTGACCCTCGGCTATTCAAGGGCAATTTGGACCATTAATACGACTTCTTTTCCATTTTGGTTCTTCATACCAAATGTAGCCAACATCCATAGCTTTCCAACAAGCTATTGGACGTTATATTTGGTTATCTTTTGCTACGTCAAATAGTTATTTTACAGAGACTAATTTCCCAAACTCGGACTTATTGTTTATGTTTTATTATTTAGGGTTATTTTAGTAATTTTCTGCTATGGTATTTTGGTCTTTGACCAATTTTGTAAACCCTAGGGTTTAATACCCCTTCTTGCTGATGAAAGACCAGTTTTTGAAGAATAGAATTTTGAAGAGCTAAGCTCCTCCAAAACCGCGGCCAACCCCTCCACAAGCGCCGATTCTCATCCATCCCTTGCAAGGGTCCTCTTGAAGATTCTCATCCTTGCTAACCCGGGTTATTGCCTCTTCCATTCCTCTTTTTCGTAAGGGGTGAATGTGGTGTGGAGGTAAGAGAATTTTTCCCCATTGGAGATAGTTGGTTTCGGCCAACCCAAAGAGACGCCCTCTCACTTAGGAGGTGCTGCAACTCCCTTGGTGTTCCTTTCTTTATTCTGGTGCTACTATTGGATTTTGTTATTGATTGATGAACTATGGATATGTGGATCTGATATAGGTTGGTTGTTGGAGGTAATTTTGTGGAATTTATTGAATTTAAAGGTGATGAATTTCGGAATAGAGTGAACTGCTGAATCTGTGTTTTCATTATTGATTGTGTTATCGCTGATTGAGGCTTCTGTTTGGAGTATTTGCGTCGCTCTTTTCTGGTTAATGTCTTCTAGAGAATTGTTTGAGCTTGAGTAAGGGAGCTACTCTCCAAAATTGAACTTTATTCGATGTATGCATCTCGAGTTATGTCGTTTTGAGTAAACGTTGCTGAAACTGCCCTGTATAAAAACAGTTTTTGGGTCATTGGTATTTAGAGCATAACTTCTGATCTAGAATGGTTTTCTTTATGGAATTTTGACACGAGTATTGTAGTTGTATTGAGGACAGCTCTACCAAGTTCCAGTTTGATCTCACGCACAAATTGAGAGTTAAGTTTGATTGATTGTTGCTGATTCAGTGAACTGTATTTTTCCCGAACAGATTTAACAAAGGTTCCCCATTTGTTTCTTGGAGCCTGTCAAGATTCGTCCTCTAATCGCCTGCATCATACAAAGACAAGTCACTAACATTTAATGAAGCACTAACATTACCATATTCGCTTGGTAGGTTGATTTTGTAAGTGTTGTCATTAATGCGCTCCAAAACTTGAAACAGACCATCTCCTCGTGGTTGTAGCTTGTTGGTCCTTTGCTTTGCGAATCTCTCTTTACGTAGGTGAAGCCAAACCCAATCCCCAGGTTAAAAATAACTTCCTTACGACTCTTGTTTGCTTGTTGTGCATAATGTTCATTCTTTTTCTCAATGTTCTCCCTAACCTTTGCTTGTAAGTCCCTAACAACTTCAGCTTTTCTATAACCTTGCATATCAGCAAACTCATTAGTAGAGAAAGGCAAAATATTAAGCAGAGTGGGTTAAATCCGTAAACAATTTCAAAAGGTGAATAGGAAGTAGAAGAATGCACAACACAGTTATAAGCAAACTGCACATGTGGTAAACACTTTTCCCGTTGTTTCAAATTTTTAGATATAATTGCTCTTCACAATGTGGATAGAGTTCGATTGACAACTTCAGTTGCCCATCCGTTTGGGGATATGCCACGGTAGAAAACACAAGCTTAGTTCCAAGTTTTTTCCACAAGGTTCTCCAAAAATGACTTAAAAATTTAACATCCCTATCACTTACAATAGTCCTAGGTATACCATGAAAACGAACTACTTCTTTAAAGAATAAGTTAGTCACATGCATCACATCATTAGTCTTATTACAAGCAATAAAATAAGCCATTTTACTAAATCAATCAACGACTACAAAAATGCTATCCTTACCTCCTTGAGTTCTAGGCAAGCCCAAAAAAAAATCCATAGATATGTTGACCCAAGGTTGATTAGGAATAGATAAAGACATATATTTTCCATGAGGTTTAATTGTTCATTTCACCTTTCTACATTCAATACATTTATCACAAATAGATGTAACATCAACTTTCATTTTCAGCCAATAAAAATGCTCATTCAATATATCCAATGTTTTAGAATACCAAAATGTCCCATTAAACCTCCTCTGTGAGTTTCTCTAACCAGTAATTCACGAATAGAACACTTAGGTACACATAATTTATCTTTCTTGAACAAAAATCCATCATGCCTATAAAAATCACCAAATGTAATTTTTTCACAAGAATTCCAAGTATTTCCAAAATCCAAGTCATCCTCATATAGTTCTTTAATGTATTCAAATCCTAATAACTTAAATTGAAGAGTAGTAAGAAGTACATACCTTCTTGACAATGCGTCGGCAACCACATTGTCCTTACCTTTCTTGTAGTGGATGACATATGGAAACGTCTCTATGTACTTTATCCACTTTGCATATCGCTTTTGTAATTTGCCTTGAGACTTTAGATATTTTAAGCTCTCATGATCAGAGTGGATGATAAACTCACTTGGCCACAAATAGTGCTGCCATGTTTGCAAGGTCTTCACCAAGGCATATAGCTCCTTGTCACAAGTAGGGTAATTTAAGGGTACGTCATTAAGCTTCTCGCTGAAATAAGCAATCAACTTCATTTCCTGCATTAAAACACCTCTAATTCCCTTTCCCGACGTGTCACACTCAATTTCAAAGGTTTTATCAAAATTCGGTAAGGATAAAGGTGCATTTGTCAATTTCTCTTTTAAAAATTCAAAAGACACATCATGTACCTGTGTCCATTTGAATTCAACATTCTTCTTTACCAAATCATTTAAAGGTGCTACTATGGTGCTGAAGTCCCTCACAAATCGCCGATAGAAGCTCGCTAATCAATGAAAGCTTCGTACTTCACTTGCGTCCTTTGGTACGGGCCATTCCCTAATTGCTTTCACCTTTTCCTCGTCAACGGATACTCCATTAGAGCTGACTCCAAAACCAAGAAATACAACTGACTCAATGCAAAAAGGGCACTTATTCAGATTATCATACAATTGATTAGAACGTAAAACATCAAAAACATCTCTCAAATGATCTAATGTTGTTCTAATGTCTTGCTATAAATCAATATGTCATCAAAGTACACAATGACAAATTTTCCAATAAATGATCTAAGCACATGGTTCATCAATCGCATAAATGTACTAGGAGCATTAGATAATCCAAAAGCCATAACTAACTACTCATACAGTCCATATTTAGTCTTAAAAGCAGTTTTCCACTCATCTCCCTCTTTCATGCAAATTTGATAATATCCACTTTTGAAATCAACCTTAAAAAATATGCATGCTCCATACAATTCATCTAACATATCATCTAATCTAGGAATGGGATGTTGATACTTTACCGTTATTTTATTGATGGCTCGGCAATCCGCACACATCCTCCATGTTCCATCCTTCTTGGGAACTAAGATCACGGGTACAGAACAAGGGCTCAGACTTTCCTTTAACAATCTTTTCTTTATCAGCTCATCGACTTGTTTCTAGATCTCCTTTGTCTCTTCCTGGTTTGTGCGGTAAGCTGGACGGCTGGGAATGGTGGCTCTAGGTAATTCCTCTGGAAAGATGTCTTCATAGTCCTGCAAAAGAGAGGAAACAACTACAGGAAAAAAGTTAGTCCGTGAGAGGTGAAATAAATATCTTTATACGAAAGTAAAATCAGCTCTCTACTCTCCTCACTCTTTTTAATCATTCCATTTCTTTTTCTATCCTTTTCTCCCTCAAATTTTACCTTATGTCCTACTATTTTCTTCTCGCTCTCGGCCTTTCTTCCTTCCTCGTTGCCTTTTTTACTCACTTCTCTCTTGGCTTTTCTCTCTTTGGCTCTTTTGTCTCCTATTTCTTTACCTTTTTCTTTCTTTAATTCTCCAACTTCCTTAGTTTGTTCGACTTCTTGAAATTCGAAGTTGTCCTCTTTCATTTTTTACTTAGTACATTCTTGAAAGTCTTTAGCAATCCTTTCTTGTTCCTTACTAGCTTCCCATGGCTTTAACGGTGTTAGCACAACAACTTTTCCATTATAAACTAAAGAATATTCATTTTCGTATCCGTTGTGGTTGACTTTTTTGTCGTATTGCCAGGGTCTTCCGAGGAGAATATGAGTTGCTTGCATAGGGACCACATCACATAGTACCTTATCTTTGTACCTCCCAATAGATAGGGCAATCTCTACTTGCTTGGTGACTTTGATTTCTCCACAATGGCTTCGCCACTGTAATTTGTATGGCCTCAGATGTTTTGTAGTTTCCAAGTCTAGTTTCTGAACCAATAAAGTACTGGCCACATTAGTACAACTTCCACTGTCAATAATTAAGCTGCAAACCTTATTCTCAAAATGGTACCGGGTGTGGAATATATGCTCTCTTTGTGCCTCGTCATGATCTTCTTTGATTTGAACACTTAATGCTCTTCATGTGACCAATAATTCTCCCTTAACGGGCTCTTCTCTTTCCACATCACTGTCCTCAAGTGATGATGATTCATCATCGCTGGAACTGATACTTTCTACATCTCCATTATCTAGCAAAATCATCGGCATTTTGTTTGGACAATTGGATGCGTAATGTCTAAATCCTTGGCATCGGAAGCATTTGATTTCTCTCGTTCAGATAGGTGTAGACATTTCACCCTTTCCTTTAGAAGAAACATTGTTTTCGGCTACATCTTTACCTTTGGAAGCCTCACTGGGATTTGGTTTATCACTTTTACAGTTTGGTTTATCACTTTTCCAATTTGGTTTCCAAGAGTTATTTGATGTTGTTCCCTACTTCGTACTTCTCTTGGCTCTTAATTGCCGCTCTACTTTGATCGCCTTATGGAGTAGTTCTTTCATATCCACGTAGTGTTGCAAGTCTACTATATCGGCAATCTCCTGATTTAGGCCTCCCACAAATCTTGCCATTGTGGCTTCCACATCTTCATTGATGTTAGCCCTTATCATAGTAACTTCCATCTCTTTGTAATATTCTTCAACACTTCTAAACCCTTGCGTTAGGGTTTGGAATTTTCGGCTCAAATCTCTATGATATTGTGTTGGAACATATCTTTTCCTCATGATTGTCTTCATACTTTTCCATGTCCGAATTGGAGTTTCTTCATTACGCCTTCGATTCTTTACCTATTGGTCCTACCAAATACTTGAGTAGTTGATGAATTCCATTATAACCAATTTAAGCTTCTTCTCTTCCGTGTAGTTTTGGCAATCAAAAATCAAATCCACCTTTCGTTCCCATTCGATATATGCCTCCGGATCACTTTTAACTTGGAATGGCGGGATGTTTACTTCGATGTTACTTAAATTGCTATCTTCTCGGTCCATTTGGAAATCTCTTCTCCTTTGATTATGGCCTTCTTCCTCATCATATTCATCTCATTCAAAATTTCTCCTTTCTCGGCCATGTGGTGGAGTTGGTGTTTCCAAACGCTCTATCCTTAAGGCTAGGGCTAAAAATTTGTCTTGCATGGCCCTCATAAACATTCTCGGATCGATGTTTGTCTCCTCTCCACCTCCACTCATTACTTCGGATCACAATTACAAGCAAGTAAGTGTAAAGAGGGAAGGAAAATTACAATAAAGTAAGGTGAATCGCAAAAAAAAAAAAAAAAAACTAAATCGCAAAAGGACGGTAATTGAAGTGTGATAAAGTAAATGCGATAAAGTAAATTGCAATAATGTAAATTGCAATAAAGTAAACGGTGTGTAAGAATAATGGTTCTTTCTCTCTCGCTCATGTGTTTTCACTCAAATATTAGTCACTCCAACTTGTGTTTGCTCTTGAGTGGCTTTTATAATGATAGGCTCACACTCTTGCCTTTTACCACTCAAACTACTTATTGTGATTAAGTAGCTTAAGAAGCTAATACCTTGAATTTGGAATAAAGTATCAATGATCTTTCCTCAAAAGGAAACTTTTTCCGGAAGGATTCAGAAAAATTCACAAATATAGATCAAAGATTTGATAGAGGAATTGCACTCTTTGAGTTGTAACCAACAAGGTAATTTCTAAATTAGAAGATGCTTTCTTTCCCTTTTTTTTTTTTTGAATAAAAGGCAAATTTTTCTTTTTGAAGAGTTGATCAAAGGATCAAAGAAAGAACTTGATAGATGATAGAAAGAAAGAAAACAACTTTTTTTTTTTATATATAATGGAATGAAAAGACGATGAAGAAAAGTTGAAGAAATTGATAATGAAAAATTAAAGATATCACCTTGAATTCGTTCGAGCCAAAGCTCTGATACCAACTGATATGAACCTAGGGTATTGAGGAGCCCTAGACCCAACAACAATGCGGAACATTGAAAGGGATCATCTTACGAATCAAGAAATGAAAGTAACTTGACCCAAACTAAACTCATTGGTTGAACCAAAGTTATCAAGAAGAGTAGCTTGACCCTAACCAAACCGGTTGGTTGAACCAAAGCTATGAAAGCTTCATCTTTCAAGAAGAATGCTTGAGAATACCAAGTTCTTCGTAAAGAAATGAATAAGAGAATTCCAAAGCATAAGCTCAATTTTCATTCATCTAAGTTGTTTCAAAAGAGTAGTACAAAGGTTTAAATAGACTAAGATGTTTGCTAGAAGATAAACCAACAATCTAATAAAGACTTTTAGATGAAAAGAAAAGTAACCCAACAACCTAATAAAGACTCTTAGATGAAATGAAAAGTAACCCAGCAACCTAATAAAGACTTTTAGTTGACATGAAAAGACAAAATTGCCTAAGAAGTCAAATTTTCATACAACCACTTAGATGGTGTTTTAAATATCATTTAAAACCCTAAAATAATTAAACTTAAGCCCAAAGTGGTTAGCCCAAAAATAGAGATAAGACCAAGACTTCAAAAGATCATGTTTTCATCCCAAAAATACTTGAAAGGCTCCAATCTTCCATCTCCAATTCTAATTCCTCTCCAAGTCTATGTATAATATTAATTGGTTTAGGAGATTCGTTAGAAACTTGTTGGATAGCCTCCTTCTCTTGAATTTTCATGATTAATGCATACATAGCTTGCTTCAATTGCTTGCTCCGTGTTCTAGTCATTGGACCTCTAATTCCTCGTAATGGATTGTTAGACTTAGTTGGCTTTTCAAACTTTGATGTAGCCATATATTCGTAACTTTCACTAGATCCTTGGATTACATCACTCTTTCTTTCTCTCTTGTGGTATTTCTCACCTTCTGGTATTTCTCTCTCTCTCAAACTCTCCCTTGGGGTATTACTCTCTCTCTCTCTCTTGGGGTCTTACTCTTTGTCTCTCACCCTCTCTTAGGTTACAATTCGGGTATTACCCCACTCTTAAGCAGAGAGATAAAGAGAAACAGAGAGTAATGGTTATTAAGAGTAATACCTCAAGAGTATATGATCTCGCTCCCTCCCTTTCTATGAGAATAGTTTTACTCTGTCTCTCTCTTTGTATGAGGATATTACTCTCTTTCTCTATCTTCTCTCTCTCTTGTGGTATTACACTTTCTCTCTTTCTCTCTCTTTTCTTTCTCTCTTAATGTATTACTCTTGGGGTATTACTCAAGAGAAAAAGAGAGAGAGAGAAAGAGAGAGTAATACCCCAAGAGAGAGAGAGAAAGAGAGGGAGAGAGAGAGTAATACCCCAAGAGAGAGATATTGCTCTTAGGGTATTACTCTTGGGATATTACTATCTCTCTTGGGGTATTACTCTCTTAATAGTATTTAGAGAGATAGTCTTTCTTGGGGTATTACTCTCTCTATCTCTTGTGAGAGAGATAGAGTATTACTCTTGGTGGTATTACTCTTGGGGTATTACTATGAGATATTAATACCCCAAGATAGAGAGAGAGAGATATATAGAGAAAAAGAGTGAAAGAGAGCGAATAATATTCTTTTGTAAGAGTAATACCAACAGAGAGAGTGAGAGAGAAAGAGAAAGAGCGAGTATTTCTCTTAGAGTATTACTCTCTT
>JAJTVF010002616.1:0-11567 GCA_022433065.1 Begonia loranthoides | reverse complement strand
AGTAAATGAGCCTGATAAGTCCCACCAATCCATTGCACTACAGCTCTATTGATGGATTAAATTCTTGGGGAAAATGAAAAATCAACCATTGTGGTTTCAAGTCAATGACAAGTCAACCATTGTGCTTTAATTTTTAACAAGGTAACCACTAGCGTACGTCTAAATGACAAAACAACCATCGCAGTTACGGTGCCGTTAACTAGCGCGCCGCCGCGGTGTCCCACTGCGCCCCAACGACGGCCCGTGTTGCGAAGGATAACAGGCACAGTATTGCCTGGATGTCGCCGCGGCGCTCTGCCGCAGCGGCTCCCCGGGACGCCGCAGCGGCTCCCCCGGGACGCCGCAGCAGCTCCCCCGGGATGCTCCAGCGGCTCCCTGGGGCGCCGCCGCGGCGTCCTGAGTTTAAACCACGTACTTTAACTCCCGAAGTGAAAAAAAATTTGCCATAGTTGTTCTTGTTGCTTTACTCCCCTGAAAAAAAATTTGCCATAGTTGTTCTTGTTGCTTTTACTCCCCCAAAGCTAATCTCATACATCCTGCACATAAATTGCAAGTAGTTCTAGAATCATCCACAGTACATAAACAACACCAGACAACCAAGCTCATGCAACTTCGAAGTATAAACAAATGACACGAAAATCTGAACAAAACATGAACTTTATACAACATACATTCAAGTTAACATCCATTACAACTTCGAAATGTAAACAAATTACACGAAATGTACATAAAACATTTTACAACTTCTTTGTCTTGCTTGGCCGTAGATCTTTCACTGCAAAAGATAAGTTCGGGACAAACACTACATGTTGTGTTTTCTCCCACAAAGGTCCCTCATAGTCAAAGATGGCTGGTTCGTGCTCGTGAAATAGTTGATCAATGTGGCATTTACGCAGCACGCTTATCCCCACACTCGTTAACCAGAAGCTGACGTACGGCCTGCAATACAAAGGAAAAATAAGCGAGAATATGCAATAACCAATATTAAGAATTTACATAAGGGAAAATACATACGTGTCTTTGTCAGTGGGAGCATAGATCATTGAGAGAGCTTCCGGCAACAATTGCTGGTAACCATATTGAGTGTGGAGGTCAACGGATGGCATAAAACATCGATGCTTTGGGTGCGTCTGCAAGGAAAACAACGCATTAGATGATCCCAGTTAACCTGAACAACAACCCAGAGAAGCGAGATGATTACTTACATGTATCCACCCTAATGAGATTAGATTGTGCTCGTGATGATACGCCAATATGGCTTCCTCGTTTTCAGCACAGCACTGCATATATGTTCAGATGAGTACTACGATCAAATCTTATAAATTAACATACAAAGAAGGCTTCTCACCGTATCTGGCGTACCCTCTTGCTCGGGGAAGATGAGATTAGTGACTTTGTAATGATCCCCCATCCGCCTTCCCCCAAGAATTGCGCACGTCTCTTTGTTCCTTTGAGTATTTCTTTGCACATATTGCTCGAACACGGTCATCAAATTTGCAGCCTGCAAGAAAAATGTCAAATGTCATTAGAGTAACAAAACATTAACATGAACCAAAACACACATAAGCAACACACACATATAACCAACTCACAGACGTACCGCGTGCACCCTTTTAAGCGGCCGATTCTTGTCGTCCTCTTCGTTCTTGGCATGTTGGCCGCTTCTAGCACTAGGCCTACAAATGAACCCCATGACATTCCGTCAAACAATAATAAAGTAGATACTCGACCTTGCGTACGAAGTCAATCACTTACGCGCGATGTGAGGTTGATGCCGCCGTTGATGACGATGATGACACACGAGCTGTTTGCCTCTCACGTCGCTCAAGCTGCCATCATATCACGGTGCCAATCTGTTGCTTGCAAATGGTGCTCTTGTGCAATGCGATGCCTCTCTTCCGCAAGGGCTGCTGCTTGCATATTCCAGTCTTGTTGCATTCGGTGCCTCTCTTCGGCGAGGGCCGCTGCTTGCAAATTCCACTCTTTGGCCATTTGATGTCTCTCAGCTGCGAGGTCTTCCATTCTGTGCAGTTGCATTTGTTGCATTTGGAGGTGCTCCTCCATCATTTGCATTCTCGTTTCCATTCTGAACCTCCAGTCGGTCGTCCCCTCACACATCAGGGTGAAGTGCTATGACTGAGGAGGAGGCTGCTCTTCATACCCCGGGGCTGCCTACTGAGGCTCTGAGGGGGGTGGAGGTCGAGGTCGAGGTGTTGCCTGGCTGATGTACTTGCGCCGCCATTCCCCTCCAACGTTTGTGCACCGCATGCGGTCCACCTTTTGTTGATTGTAAACGTGTAACGGCGACTCCACAATTCTCGGCTTGTACTTAGGGATGAGCACTCCATATTCGTCACCTCATTCATGTGGCCGAGGATGATATATCCAATGTCTACCTTTTTCCCTGTGAACACCTTCTCCAGTATGTAAAGATCCATGCAACTGACATGGTCTCGATGCCCATCCCGCGGCAAAATGGTGTACGTCATGATCAGGTGAACCAATCGGGCTATGACATTAAGGTCCTTGCCCTTCGGTTTGTGATACTCTTCAACCTCTGGATCGCGGTGCAGCAATCTCAGCACTTGTAGCCCTTCTCCCCAGCTAACAAATGGTGGCTCCCGAGACACATGATAGTATTCCTCGCTTGGGCCATCCATATCACATTGAAGCAAGATATTTAGGACCTGGGGAGTCAGCCTCACCTCCCATCCAAACACCAACGTCGTTAACTCCATTGGCTCCGTCGACAGTCTCAAATTTGCATAGAACAATTTGATAGCTTGTTCGCAGTAACTGCCTCTCATCTGGCACAACCCGGCTAAGCCAGCAGATTCCATAAGATCTTTAATCCCCATGCCAGCCAATGAGTCCAGGTCCACAATTTTTGAGACAATAATTGTCCGGTTCTGAATATCATCCTCGTACCGTGATTTGCAGTGTCTAGACCTGAAAATTTGACCCTCCGCCCAGCGGTGACAGGTTCAACCCGGACAATTGAGCGTTCAGAATCTTCTTCGCCGTGTTCAACCGGGGTTCATGTTGAAATTCCCACGGTGCTCTGGGTTGCTCATGCTGGGACGCCGCTGCGGTGTGCTCAACGTAGGACGCCGTCGCGGGTTGCTCTTGGGACGACGCCGTGGGTTGCTCAGAGTACGCCGCCTCTGCTTGATCAGTGTAGGACGCTGCCGGTTGATCTGTGTAGGACGCCGCAGCGGGTTGCTCGGCCGTTGCCTTCCCACGCTTGGCCGCTAATTTCCTTGCTCATTGGTACTGTTTCATTGTCTGTCTTTGATCACCGGGAAAATTTCTCGACGTGAAAAGTGGTCGCCGAGTGGTTTCGGGGTTTTTGATCGTTGAAGATGGGTGCAAATGGCGAGCTCTAGCCTTTGCACGTTATGTATACAGCCGATTAAAATTGGGACGCCGTATGTATGCAAGATTTCGCTTATAACTTAGTCGCCTCTTTTCCTTAGCCGTGCACACTGGTGGATATAAATTCAGTGATACACAACACCAAAACATTTTTACATTGAACAATTGCGGTGAACTTGATACAACAAGTCAGATATTTAAATTTAGTCACAATTACAACAATATGTACCAAACACTTGTATCACGGAAGGTTAAGGTCCACCGTCCGGTACGTTTGTGTTTGTGTACCGTGCGCAACCGACTCCTGTAAAACAAATTGCAAATGAAATTAGCATTTATCAAATAACACTTGAAAACGTGAACGGCATCAGGGGCGTCACCTGTGTCGGAGGGACTCTGTCAGGCTCTGTCTCGGGGACTAGGGAGGGGGCTAACTCGGGGACTCTGAACCCCATAAAAGTGCCCTCCGACCTTCCTCTACGTTTGCCGCCTCTACCTCGACCGCTGCCTCGGGAGCTCCCCCTGCATGGCCCAGCGCTTGACTCTCCTGCCCAATCGCAAGTGCGGGAATTGTGCCCTACACGACCACACCGCCCACAAGTGACGTTCAGATGTCTTCTGCTTAGCACTGTCCGGCTTGGGGCCTCATCCACATCCCGTACTCTACATACGCGTGGCCTTCCTAGAAGCCTTTTAAATGGCAGTGGGATAATTGGATCAAGATTCGTTACAGGAGGCCACTCAATTGACCCATTGAGGGGGCTGAGGAAGTGGGAGTACATTGCCATGTATGTTTCCTGATGATAGCACGCATCCACAAATTCTTCCGGAGATCTCCTCATGAACTGAATGCACGGGATTGGATGGACACAGGGGATGCCGGTCAATTCCCACCGGTAACATATACACGTACACTTGTCCAAATCGACAGAGTACATGTCGGTACTGTTGCTGACCTCAAACTGGGCACGGCCTGCAAACTGGGGGCTCCAATTTCTACTGGCATGTTGTACTTTGGTGAGGCGGCTGCTAATCATTGGACACAACCGTTCGGTCAAGCCAGCCATCTTTTCATTTTTTTTTACGATCCTCCCCTTGATGCCCTTTTGAATAATCTCAAACATACTTAGAATTGATTTGTCCCGAGCGGGTAGGATGCAGGCATTGAAGGACTCGCTGAGGTTGTTGAGGCTTATGTCGCACTTTCGAATGGAAGAGAAGGCATGTTTGGCCCAACATCTTACATCTATTGCTGCTAAATAGTCGTGGGCCGCTGGGTCAAGGACCAATAACTTGGCCATCTCCTTGTCACATGCCTCCTTGTTGTGGCTCTTGATGCAGCCCACATTGCATCCTTGAACAACCTGCCTTTAAATTGTTTTTAAAAATTGGCATATAGGTGTCGGATGCAAAACCGATGATCTACTTGCCATGCCACCTCTCTGACCGCTGGCACTAGTCCCTGCAAAGATTCATAATAAGAGAGGGACATTGGAAAAAAATGCATAACATACACACATAATGAAACAAGCAATGAACCACACCTTTTGTCGATCCGAAATGAATGTCCATCCATTGCCAGATAGGGTGTTTAGATCGTCTAACAATAATTCTAGAAACCATTTCCATGAAGCTCTATTTTCTGCTTCAATGACTGCTATAGCAATCGGATACATATCATCGTTCCTGTCAATGGTCACAGCGGTCAGCAGCTGTCCCAGAGTCACTCCCTTCAAGTGGCAACCATCTAAACAAATCACCGGTCTACCACAGTTCACCACAGCCCTCTTGCATGCATCCAAGCACATGTACATCCTTTTAAATACACTCATATCAAGGTCAACACGCAGTGAACTTCCAAGATTCGACCTCCGAATCTCCTCAGCATAGGACTATATGAGCTTGTATTGCTCATTGCCATCCCCTTCATTCATTTTCTTGGCGGCATTTCTTGCCCTTCTAGCAAGGCTGCATGTTATGTTAACGTTGATGTCCTTCCTGACTGTCTCAATTATGGAAGATATGTCCCAGTCGGGCTGACTTTTAAATCTATCTAAGTAATGCGTTGCCACCCATTTTGCAGTGGCATGACGACTTTCCATCTTTCTAGAGCAAGTGTGAACGTCATTGTAGGACATTATTTGAAACGTCATTTCATTTTGAAATTTTGAGGCGTGCAGCTACCACGTGCACCCTTCTTCGCATTTGGCCCTCAACCGAGTCGCATCGCTGTGGGTGAATTTAATCTCATATCCATTCTTCAAAGCATGATCGACAATTTCTTCTCTAATTTTATTCAACGAACTGTATTTTTCGCCAAGGCTCATACCCACAAATGTGCATTGTGCTTCTGGTTGGTGTGGGAGCCTACTCTTAGCCATGTCCATGTCTTCATCGCTACTGCATTGGCATGCTGATCGGAGGTCCTCATCATCCTCTTTGTTTAAATTTGCTGAGACAGAATGCAAGACAATTGCAACTTCATGTCCAATTCCACGTACCTCGTTCTGATTGGCCAACAATGTCTCTGTGGGCCCCACGTCACATTGACGGTTAATAACAGATTCTTCCTCAGTCCATGACTCCATTTGCTTTTAAAAAAATTCTTCAACTTGGCCAAAATTTCTTTCTCTTCAGCTCTCGCACTTCTCTAGGGTTCGCTAATCGCTGATCAAATGCCTCTTACTGTCGAGAGGAGTTAGCTCTCTGTTTATATAAATTCCCGCGGCGTCCCAAGGAGGCGCGGCGGTGTCCCGGGGAGCCGCTACGGCGTCCCGGGGAACCGCTACGGCGTCCGTCCAAACTCTTTACTAGCTACCCAATTGGTATACTAGTTGACTCTAGGCTTCAACTTAATACTAACCCCTCTCGGATTGACATTTGTCTAACTCTCGCTAATAGATTGGCTTGACAATGTCCATACTCATCCATTCGCACCAAAGTTGATCCAACTATCAAACTCATTCTTCCACGCTTCCCCTGTGCTACTCTATTACCCATTTACCCTTCTTAGGTTTCTAACTCGTTTGTGCTTCCCAATTTGTGTGTGAATACCAGTTTCCATTCCTATTTCTGTATCCGTTTTTTTTCCTGTTTCTGTATTTGTTTCTGTTCCTATTTCCGTATCTGTTTCTGTATCTATATCTGTTTCTGTTTTCGTTTCTGTTTCTGTTTCCGTTTCTGTATCTGTCTCTGTTTCTGTTTCCATTTCTGTTTCCGTTTCCATTTCTGTATCTGTCTCTGTTTCTGTTTCGGTTTTTTTTTTCGTTTCCGTTTCCGTTTCTGATTCAGTCCATGTGCTCATTTGTTGAAAATTTCAACTGATTCATCATTTAATTCCAACTCTTACTATCACATCTACCCTTTATTTATCCGTTGTCACCTCTCATCTTTTCTTACATTTTTAACGCTTTAACTTGTCGGTATATTTCATTTTTCTGTCACTTCGTATCATTGCCATTTTCTTTTCTTAACTTTACTTTGCTTTTCTTTTCTTTCCATTTGTTTTTGTGCCTTGCTTTTCTTTTCTTTTCATTTGTTTCTATGCCGAGCTAAGCTACCGGACCACAGAAACCATTAACATTTTCTTCATCTTTTGTTCATGTGCCGGGCTAAGCTACCGGACTACACAAATTATTAGCATTTTCTTTATCTTTTGTTTATGTGTCAGGCTAAGCTACTGGACCACACAAACCATTAGCATTTTCTTTATCTTTTGTTCATGTGTCGGGCTAAGCTACCGGACCACACAAACCATTATATTTCTTTGATCGTTCGTTCATGTTTCTTCTTGTTTTTCATTTTTCCTTTCTTTAATTCACTTTTTACCATTTACTATTTTAGTTCGCTTTTTGTTGGCTTTTTATCCTTTCTTAATTCACTCTTGTTGCTCGTGACTCGTTCGTAAATCGTGCATAATTCAATCTAAGTGCTCTCGTTTAACTATCTGACTTCATTTAACTATCCAGTTGGTCTATTCTACGTTTCTTCCACTTATCTATCTCATTCTTTATTTTCCGAAAATTTGGGCGGAGTCTCCTTTGTTTTTAGACTTCCCTATAGCCAAATAACCTACATAAAAATTCTCAAACAATTCCAGTATTTTTTATCTTCTATTATGTACCATTATCTATGACTCATTCTCTACTATCAACTCCTTCTCGTTACAACATATTCTTAACTGAAAAAGAAATTGTAGCGATCAAATTAAAGTACAAGCAATAAATTGAAATACTTACATTTGATGATAGATTTCCACGACGGGACTTGTGTTGGCAGTCAGGCTACATTATCAATTTAACTTTTACAAAAATCATTTTGAAACACAATTACTCGATAAAACTCTAGCTCATTTAAAAGGCAGTAAATAAAAAACAAGTGAGCTACGAACTTGGTTTTAAAAACAATCAGAGCAGCATACTAAGAAAAATTGTTTTTAAAACTCCTTGCTCTGATACCAATTGTAACGACCCATATTTTCTTCGTAAATCCCTTTTAATATGCATTAAAATTTATGAAAGAAATATCAGAGTGCAAACTAGGCCGTTAGAAAACCCTTAAAACGTTGCGGTAATAAAAACATTTGCGGAAGCGTTAAAATCATACATTTAAAATACTACGGAAGCGTAAAGAATTAAAAAGGAAATAAACTAGGCATTAAATTACAAATTAAGAAAAGAAGACGTAAATTAATTTAATTACAACTCAATATATCTTAATCTTCTCATAGCCTGGCCAACCACAAGCCTTCTTGCGTGCAAAATCGCTCATCAACTTCTTCGAGTTCACACGCCATCTCCTCCTGCAGATACCTACACCACGAGTAAACTATAAGCCTAAAAAGGCTTAGTAAGGAAAGGGTTAACCGAATTTAAATAGAATTAAATCATCTAACACAATTAGTAAAACAAGGAACTACTAAAAAGGGAATTACTGAACTAACAGAAATCACAGAACTAACAATCACAAACTAACAATCCTTCAAAGTTAACAACCAAGGGAATATCGATGAACCTGCACTAATAGCAGCCAAGTAATGAACCAGGAATTTAGCACTAACAACTCATTCAAAGAAACAAAGCAGCCAACAACAGAATTTAACAGCAGAGCTAAACATTCAAGAATAAACATACAAAACAACCATAACGAAACAACCTATTCTATACTCATAGGTAGGGCTTAGACGGCCGACTCTACCCAATCCTTACCTCAATTCTTTCTCGCGGTTGGCACTTAATAGTTACCCATCTTCTCTTCCGATACCTTCGTAAATTCATAACATCATATCATTACTAATCACCAATCATTAATCACATTTCTATCATTCATTATCTTCAGAAACATCGACGTCATTAGTTCGAACCTAATCACGTAACGCTTTCCATCGACTTATTTTCAGCAAAAGTCCTAATAACAACATAACCAATCTCATTTATCAACTAGCCTTAACCATTTAAAATAACATAAATCTCTCACAAACAACAATGCTAAACCAGTATGCTCATGCTTACAGAATGTCAATTCAAAGTTTATCCAACAAACCCATCGAACAGTAGTTATCATAAATACAGAGAGCACTTCAAAAATCCACATCATATACTCCAATAATATGCATTTACTAATTGAACAGAGGAGGAAATGCTCACCCATCAGCTCTAAGCTTCAGTAGGACAGCAGCGTGAAGACCCGAGGCAGCACTCTAGCTCTCGATAGCTTCTCCAACTCCGGCTTCCAGTATGCAACAGCTCACTTCAGCTCCAAAGCTTACCCTACCTCTGTCTCGGCCTTCAACCATCCAAAGAAGCTCTCTGTCCTCTCCTCTCGCTCTCAATACTCCATTTATCTGGCCATGCCAGAAGACAAAACCGGCCAATGTCTTCAATTATCAACTGCCTACTGTTTGCCACACCAATTCGTCAACCAATCCCATTGAATGTGCTCCCCATCAAGTGTCGGCAGAGCCACCCAGCTGGAGAGGTGGACCCTGCAACACACCAGACACGGTTCATCCCGAAACCACGGCTCCACAAGCACTCCTCTGCCGAAACGCCAACCCCCTTGCATCCCTCTCAAATTGTCGATTCCAATCACCCTAGCCAACACCCGACTGTCAGAACATAAAGGGGAAGAAAACCCGATCCCAAGCCCCAAATCGCTAGGCCTAGCCGCGAACCGTGCCGTCGCCGCCGCCTCGCTTGGACGTCACAGCTCGTTGTCGCCTTCTGTCATACTTCATCGTTCGCTCACCGTCGACTGCGAGCTCGCTCTCTGCCCGCGAACTTGAAACGTGGAATGGCCTTTTGGCCATTTCATCATTTTTGTTAATTAAATTCTAATTCTATTTAAATCTAATTTTTAATTAAAATATTTTCATAAATTTAACTTTAAAATACCCAATTATTAATTTATTTTATCAAAATAAATCAATATACCCCAATTTATCTTTTCTAATCCTATCCTATTCGTGATTGATTTAATTTAGCAAATTAAATCTAATTATTCTTTATCACTAAAATACTTGTAGTCCTAATGTTCCTAATACGCCCTGTAATATCCCGATAATTAAAAATATCAGAATATTACATTTACTACTTTGCATTCTTGTCATTAAATGTGGATATCATGGACTGCTGGATATTGTTGGTATTGCTGTCATGAGTAGATAGTAGGAAATGTCAAGATTTCATTGAAGAGAAATGAATTACTTGGCTGTTCTATTGTTTAGTTATGTTTTAAAGCAAGTGTTGGAGGAAAGTTCTGTTCATTTTAAGCCTTGCTTAGTTTGCTTCTAGGTTGAGTTTAAGCTCTTTATGATTCTTGCTCTTAGGTTGAGAAAAGTGAGCAATGTCCTGTATGTCATTGTTGGTTATAAGTCTTGAATGATTAAGGAGAGATATGGAGATGACTAGTATTCACTCGGTAATTTCATATTAAGTAGGCATTAAAAGGTTCTCTATTTTGCTGATTCGTTTTTGTAAAGTAAATTCTCCATTATCAGATCACATTGATGGAATGAGCAACTATTATGAGTTGTTGCTAGTTAGTTTCGCATGTTGGCTATGAGACTATTATGGTGTATTAAGTTGTTCTATTCTCTATGAGTGAGATTGATAATGGTCTAATAATTGTTCATTTAACAGTTTTTGAAGGTACTAAGTCGATTGACATAATCGCATTGAAAACTCCAGGTAAGTTGATACTTACTATGTTTTGGTCTTCGGACCCTACATCGCAAGAATTAGGATTGTATGTCGTGTATTTACTAGATTTAGGTTCTTTTAATGACATGTTTACTAGACATTTAAATCATCATATAAGGTTATATGTATTCACGAGCATATTGCATAACATAATTAATATATGTAAATAGGTGTGTGGGGGTTTTAGTGATCGATGACACTTCCATAGGGTAGTATACTCCCACATAGGGAGGGGTGAGATGAGAGTTAGCTACGTGGAAGCTGGGTTCACTTTTACCCTGTTCTGAAACCCCCAACGTCTTTAACAAAAGTGAAGATATCGGCATGTGGAACACCCCCGGTGGATATATCTCCCCATCGGAGTGAAATGGTTCAGCCACATGACCCTGGGAGTATTCCACCCTGACTCCCAAAAGAGATACGGTTCTCTTCTATAATGCATTGTATGATCATGCATATTATTTACATTGCATTTCTTTTATCACTTACTGAACATTAGACTCATTAGTTTAGGACTTGTGATGTAGGTATTGTACGAGAAACTGATGAACAGGTCAAAGACAGTTGATGAAGGATTTGCACGGGTGGATCTTGTGGCTGATTGGGCTAAAGAATTTAAAAGGGAATTTATTTGTAAAAAGGATTTGTAATATATTTAATATTCTTTAATGCTTTGTTTTAAATTTCGCTGCGTTTTATAAAAAGAATTTCATTATTTCTGCTGAAATTGATAAGTGTTTTAAAGAGTTTTAATGCTCGGGTTTTTATAAAAGAAAAAGTTTTAACTTTTACGCGATTTTAAAGCAAATAAAAACCGAGTCGTTACAACAAGTTTTTTTTTTCTATAGGAGGAGATTGATGCTGGACAAACCATTATTTCTTATTTTATTACTTTCTATTTGATTAATTTCTTATTTTAATCAGTTTCTTATTTTATTAGATTTTCTATTTCTCTTAGTTTCTTAATTAATAGATTTTTAATTATTTAGTTTC
>JAJTVF010002611.1:0-11031 GCA_022433065.1 Begonia loranthoides | reverse complement strand
AAAGGCTTACATTGCAAAAATTAGAAATTTTATATTGATTGTTTACTACTTTAATAGATGATTAAGTTAGGTTGTGATCATGTGCTGAGGATTGTATTGATGCTTGTTGTAATACCCTGAATTTTTATATTGGAATTTAATAAGAATACTTGAAAAGTAATTAAGGATATTTGAATTAATTGGAAATTTATCGGTGTATTACCAAAGACGTAATTGTCAATTATCATCGAGCGATATTTAGAATAAATCAGAAATTTAAATTGGGTTGAGAATAATTTAATTAAATGAAGGATTTAATTAAATTATTAAAGAGGAAATCATTGGATGATGATTATTAATAATTAAGGAGTGTATTATATTAGATAATTAAAAGGAAAAGGAAAACTGAACAGGTTCGGTTCTGGCATGCTGGTCCGGTTCGGGTTCAAAAATTAAAAAGCGGTTTGGTTTTAGCATTGGCCTTCGACCATTTGCGAAATCAAAGAGAGAGAGAGAGATCAATCTGGAGAGAAAGAGAGACGAGAGCGAGTGAAGGAGAGGGGGATGGCAAAGATCGGGCGAGCGACGAGTCGGGAGTCGACGATAGCCCTCAAGATGGCTTTCTCGTGGTGGTACGTTGCTGTCCATCAAGTGTGCGAGCTGAGTTCGGCGTCAGGTTGTAGGGAGCTAGGGCTCGGGGATGCAGGGGAAAAGGACAGACATTGATGTTGCGATTCTTTTCTTGACTGACCGAGATAAGTTTTGATTGTTGGCTGGAGGCGTTGGTAGAAACGGAATCGGTGATGGCTGGAAAAGCTTGGATAGGGCTTCGGTTCGCAAAGGAAGCACTGGTCTGGGTTGCTCACGATTGGACAGAACAGGTCCATCTTTCGGTTCCTGCCTGGTGAAAGACGACAGAGAGTGTGGTTTAGTTGCAAGAATTAGACGACGAAGATATGGCTGAAGGATCCGCATCCCATCGCCAAGAACCGTGGGATAGGTGGTTAAACATTTCAAATGTTTTTGTTTGTGTATCAATAAGGAGACGCATTTTTATTTTTAAATTTACAGAAAAGTGGAAGAAGATTGGTGAACTCCTAGGTCTTCATCTCAGACAGCGGGGAATGGACTAAATCATAAGAAGATGGTGAATGGGAGTGTGGACTGTTTCCTACTCTCGGGTGTCCTGTATCAGTAAGATTGTGCAGATATTGGTGCTGAGTAACATCAATATTCTAGGTAAAGAATGTATTTGTTTTGCTTGGACATTAAGCTCTGTATCACTGGAGTAGAGGTTTCAATTGATACATGTATGTTGTTCTTACTGTGAAAGCTGTAAAAATCTGATACAATATGTTGATGACACTATTTGGTTTAATTGTTCAAAATCTGTAAGTATTGCAAGATGGTTCTGTTTTAAGATTTGTGGATATGGATCTCTCTATTATGGTTACTTCACATAATGTATTAAGAAGATTTATGCTCTGAATGGACTTTATTAGACATTATTTCCTGTTAGATTTGGTCTGTTACTGGAAAATAGATTTGCTCTTGCCGTTAGTTTTGGCTACCTGTTATTTTGTGTGAAACATGGTTTATGTGGATGAGTGGTATTCTGAGGGATTTGTTCTGTTACTCTGGAAGTGCTCTCTATTGTGTATTGGTTGGCTTGTGAAATTATATTCTGTCACTTGGTTTGGGTTTCTATATTCCGCTATTGGGTGCATCGAGAAGATTAATTGTCTACTGCTAAATCCTTGTGCGAATGATAATGTTAAGGATAGTGTATATTGTTGTCATATACTCATTTGGTTCATATTTGTGTCATTATTTAGATTGATATATTCTGGAAAATGGATTAAGTTATTGTTCGCTATTCGCTAGATTGATAAATGTTGTTGTTGCATGCCTTGATTTGGATATTGTTAATTCGTGTTAGTTATATGGGTGGAATCACGTTGGCCTTTGCCATGTGTTAAACTTAGCTTCTAAATGATATCAATTAGGATTAACGATAGGAAGTAATGTATAAGGATTAACAATAGGAAAAGTCAGTGGGATTAATTAGTTAATTAATTGACTAAACTAACAATTGAATGTTATCAATTGTGAAGGTACTAAAAGAAGAGAAAAAGATAATGATTAAGCGTTGAGTGCTTTAAGCATTCGAGGTAAGTAATATGCATGTGTTTTGGTCTTCGGACCCTACATCGCAAGATTATGAGATGCATGTTTCGTTGCTTACCACTATTCTAGCATGTTTCGTTGTTTACTGTTTTAATAGCACGTTTCATTGCTTACAACTTTATTAGTATATGATTAAGCATGCTTCGTTGTTTATAGTTTTTAAGAGCACGTTTTGTTCTTTACAGTTTTTAAGAGCACGTTTTATTGTTTACACTACTTAAATGCACGCTTTCAAATGAACTATTGTGTGCATTAATGAGCATCATGCATCACGATTTTCAAAAGAATACGAAAATGATTTTTATGCATGGTTTTGAAAAGGAAAAACGGAAAACAAGAAAAAATATGAACGAATGATTAATGAAAGATAAAGGTTCTTATTGTCTGGTAGGACAAGCCCAATATAAGAATAAAAGATAAAGCAAAGACAAAGGTTTCTGTGGTTCGGTTTGTCACGCCCGGTACAGGAACAAAAGAAAAGAAAAGAGAAGAAACAAAAGTAAAGTAAAGTAAAGAATATGAAAAGAGAAACGAATATGGATACGGGAACGAAAACGGAAATGGATACGGAAACAGTATGATCACAGATACGGAAACAGAAATGGGAATGGAAATGGAAATGAAAACAAAAATGGAAACGAGTTTCCATAACTAGAAAAAGATACAAATACAGATACGGATACAAATACAGATACGAAAACAGACATGGGAACAGATATGGAAACGTGTACGATCATGGATACCAAAATGGATATAGAAACAATAACAGAAATAGAAAGAAAGTACGTAAACAAGAAAAGATATAAGATAAAAGAAAGAGAACGAAAAGAGAAACTGCACATGATTTTAAAATAGCACAACATGTGCATGTAGCATATTAGATATTATCACTTATTAAGTGTTAGGCTCATAGGTTACTACTTGCGATGTAGGTACAACTACGAGAAATATAACGAGCAGATTAAGGAGCACTTAATGAAGGATTTACACGGGCGAAACTTGTGGCTGGTCAGGCTAAACAAAGGTAAAAAAGAATTTTTGGTAAATGTAAAGCAACAATTTATTTATTGTCTTTTAAAATGTACAATTTAAGCTTCTGCTAAAGAACGTTTTATACTTCCGTTTTAATTAAGACAAATGATTTTATAAATATAGTCTTCCGCTATTAAATAACGATTTAAGTAAAGAGTTTTAAACAAATGTTTGTAATGGTCCAGTTTTAAGAAAAGTACTCTAATTTCAATTTAAAAGGTTTTAATAAAGATTTTAATTGTTTTATAAAAGTTTTAAATTTCATGCATTTTTAAATGTAAGAAAAACCGAGTCGTTACACTTGTTGCGTGTTTGTTAGATATAGATTCTTTTAATGATATGTTTATTAGTTTTGAGTTAAAGATAATGATAATGAGATTAACCATGTTTTGAGACCTGCATAGAGGAGATTGAGTTGTATGCATTCATGAACATTGCATGCATCATGATTTTAAAAAGAATACAAAACTGATTTTCATTCATGGTTTTGAAAAGAAAACAAAAACAGAATGTAAATGAATTAAACGGAATAAAGGTAAATGATATGATAAGAGATGTTCGGCCATATTAGTTAGTCCTCAGTCGGTGCCAAGACTGGCCAATCAACGAGTGAGTGAGGTTGTTTAAGCGTAGGAACGCACATTCGCTAGTAGGCGACAGTCGTAGTCTGAGCTGAATGTTGTGCTTTGTAGTGTACAGCATCTAGCAGAGCTTTCGTTCGTACTTGGAGTTGCTTATCCCTAAGGTTGGATCGCTGTGTATCGGTGTACACAGTAGCTATTAGGCAGTTCAATTGGAGTCAAACCTTTAACACATAGCAGGTCCATGACTGGTGCCAGGATGGATCGGCCAATGGTTAGTGAGGTCATTTAAGCGTTGAATGCACGACCACTAGTAGGCGATGGTTATAGCCTTTGCCAAGGGTTGTGCATTGTAGTGTACAACTGCTAGTAGAGCTTTCAGTAATAGCCACAACTGCTATACCAGAGGTGTCAGGTCAGGTGGATTGGACGAACCGGTCAATGGCTAACGAGCTTTTGGACTATGCCATTGCTGCTATTGGGGGGGGGGGGGGTGTTGTGGTCGAGTGCATCGATGTGTTAGAAAACAGAAAAGATACTAAAACGTAAAAGATAAAGGAAAACATAAACTGGAAATAGAAAATGCTCATGGATTTTAAAAGAGCATAGAATGTGCATTTTAGATTTTATTTTATATCACTTACTAGGCATTAGGCTCATTAGTTAAGTCTTGTTATGTAGGTAAACGCATGAGAACAGGAGAACAGGTTAAGGAGCAGTTGATTTAGGATTTGCACGCTTTCATCTTGTGGCTTATTAGGCTAAAGGATTTAAACAAAAAAGTTTTGTAAAGAGTTTTGTAAAGTGTTTAAATTGTGAAAGAAAAGATTTGTATTTAAACAATTATGTTTTATTCATTTAGTCTTCCGCTGTGTCTTACAAAAGGCTTTTAAGAAAATAATTTTATTATCGTTTTTTAAATGGTTTAAGAACAAAAGCTACGCAGTTGAAAAGAAAAGGATTTAAGTAAAAAGAAAAGTTTTAAAATTTACACATTTTTAAATGTAAGAAAAACTGTATCGCTACAGTGGACATGTTCTCTTTCCGCAGATTCCCATTATCCATGACTCCAATAGCTGTCACAGCCCAAAGGGGACCCGAGACAGAACAGGGAACGATCTGGCCCAAAAAGGAACCAAATCGTCCAACCCTCACTTAAATACAATAAATAGCAACGAAAGACTTAAATATTCACGTTACAAATTAGGCCTAAAAATAAATAGGTTCAGAAGTGACAATAATGTCGTCTAATTTAACAAAATCTAAAATTTAGCGGAAATAACATCATATATAACTAGGTTACAAACCTCACTAAAATATCTTGAGTCTAAAATAATTAAAATTGGGGAAACTCCAAATTTTCTCTTGAGGTGGCAATGGGGAACTACTTTGATCATTTCCTAAAAAATGTAGTCATATTTTGGGTGAGTCGACAAAACTCAGTAGGGGTTTATCTTATATTCAACTTTTATGTCATATAAGATTAATGTGATTCTTCGATTAATCATTTTGACAATTCAATATATAAGAGAAATAATAACGAATAATAAATTAAAGAATGGACAAAGGCGATATTCAGGCAATCGCAAATAGTCAAAAAGACCCCGATCAGGTTTAAGGTTTTGCGCCCAGGGACACGGCACATATAGCTATCTCATTACTCTAGTTAACAATAAAAATAAATAAATATAAATGAGCTGAAAAGTGAATGTGACATGCTCAAATTAAATCAAATATTTGCATTTTAGGAATTATGGTGCGTTAAATATAAAATAATCCCCTACCTCGAAATTTGGCCTAACGATACCAAGCCCAACAAAAAATCCCAACGAGGTCAAATTGTAGATAAGCCGATAATTTCCTAAGTTCCAAAACCTAATCATAACATTTTTATCACTTTAGAATTTGAACTCCAAAATAAAAGCCTTAATTTTTCAACCAATAATTTACAATCCAAAAGTGAATAATCCAATATGAAAATAAAACTTAAATTGGCCCAAAATAAAAATATGGTTCAGTCTAATAACATAGCCCAATATAAAGATTGGTACAACCCAAAACTTGAACCTGGTTCGGCTCAATTTAATTTTTGCGCCAGCATCAATTTGAACTAGAACACAAATCCAGGAATTAAACCTAGATGCGGTCCAGAGTGCTCCTGGTTTCCAACCAGGGCACTCGGTTCATGTACAGAGTTTGAGCTTGCTCTGTACTTGGCCAAAAATCCATTGTCATCCTCACAACGGCGACATCCTGCAATAAACACAGCAACGAAGATTAAGAGTTCCCAATCAGAACTCTTCTTGAAGACTTTTTCCAAAAATACAATCTTTAACGATTCGAAAAAAAAAATACAATTGGCAGAGTGCCTTCTGCAACTCTACCGAATCATTGTTGGCCGAGGGTTAGAGTTGGAAACTCCTTCCGATCATCACAAATGTCCCAAATTTTGAAAATTAATAGGAAGCCTTCAATCTATAGATCACAGCTCCAACACCAATTAACTTCCAGAAAGTTTTAGAAAAGTAGGGAACCGATTTTTATATACCTTGTAGAGTTTTTTTCCACTGACTTAAGCTTCAAACGTCCAATGATTGTTAAGCTTCAACCTTTGGAAATTTTGCATCCATTAGGAATTTGTTTCAGGAAGAATAGAAAAAGAATTTGAAGAAAGGAGACCTCAACTTACCAGACGAAAATAGCGAACCAAAACTGCTGAAATCTGAAGCCTTATGCTCATCGACACACGTCCTTAACCTTGAGAAGAATTTCTCATTAGTAGGCTACACCGAAGAGAGAAAATTAAGTGCTAAAAACAATGGCTTACCTTGACTCAAAAATGTTGCAGATCGGGAGGAATCCTTCACCCGAGCCGTTCGACAGAGAAGAGATGAAGGAGAGGAAGACAAAATTTCTGGAATGGAGGAGTGGGCGTCTAGTAGCCTCCACGATTTCCCCCAATTGCTGATATAGGGGAAATCTGTCCCCAAATTTCTCGGCAACCAACTTCAGATAAGGGGGAGCTTCAAATTATTTTTAAAATATATCTCTTTTGCTGGGCCAGAAAAGCCCAAATATTACAACAGCGATGTTTTACTCTTTACTTATTTGCCACAGATACATTCCCTTCCGCAAATTTTCAAATCTTTAACCCAAACGATGACATTTTGCTCTTTACTTATCCACCACAAATACATTTCGTTATTCTGATTATCAAATCCTTAACCCAAACAACGACATTTTGCTCTGTACTTATTTCCCGTGGATGCATTTCCTTCTTCAGATTATCAAATCCTTAAGTCAAATGACGACGTTTTGCTCTTTAGTTATCCACTGCGGACACTTTCCCTTCTTTGGATTGTCGAATCCTTAACCCAAACGATGATGTTTTGCTCTTTAATTATTTGTCGTGGACAGATTCCCATCTGTAGTTTATGAAATTCTTAACCCAAATGACGATGTTTTTCTCTACATATCCACCACATATGCATTCCCTTATGCATATTATCAAATCCTTAACATAAATGAAAACATTTCTTTATAGTTACTTACCTATCACAGGCGTCTTTCCTTCACTGAGACGTTCCTTATCCTAATACGACATCGTTCATTATGCAGACAAATTACCTTTCGCGAACACATTCCTTTCCTTAGACATGTATACTTCTACAACCTCACTGTTCACCGCAAATAATTCTTTATCATAATACGATGTCATTTTCTTCTTATTACTTATCTGTCGCGGACGCCTTCCCTTTTGCAGATTAGTTCCTTATCCTACTCTTAGCACACATTTCATATGTGGACGCATTCCTTTTTGCGGACACGTACACTTCTGCAACCTCACTATTCACCGCGGACACATTCCTTATCCTAATATAACATCGTTTCCTTCCCATTACCTATGTGTCATGAACGCCTTCCCTTCCGTGGATATGTTCCTTATCCTAATAGGATGTCATCCATTCTGCGAACACATTCCCTTCTGCAGAAGCATTCCTTTTTGTGAACATGTACACTTTCGCAACCTCCCTGTTCACCATAAACACATTCTTTATCCCAATATGATGTTTTCCATTTTGTGGACACACTCCTTTCCTTGAATGCACAATTACTCTGTGGTGAAATGGCAAAGGACGTTCAATCGCTAATTGGGCAGAACGTTGTTTAAACTTAAATTACCAGTATATCATATGCAAAAGTACAGGCTGCCACAAACACATTCTTGTCCACCAAGAATATTCTTAGCGAATATTCATCCCACTAAACCAATCATTTCATGCCATGTTCTATTTTTAGAAGTGTTTCTATCCATGAACATCTTCCCTCCCATGACATCAACCAAGTTTGCTTGAGTCAAAGAAACGTCGTTCCTATCCTTATTTATTTCACCACGGATGCATTTTCCTTTGAAACTATGATGTCTATTTCAATTCGCAGATGCGTTTCCTTACATGAATTCCAATCGAAACGACGACATTTATTCCTCTAGTGACGCTTTCTCTTTCTCCCACAATCCAGCGACATCTTGATTGTCCACGTTTCATCCTCAATTAAATCCAACATTTTTTCCTCCTTCCAAACAGAATCTTTTCTTCATTGCAAAAGCTTCTTTTTCTTCATCCAACGACTCTCGTCCCGTCTCGTCTGCTTTTTTAATCCAACAATCTCTTTTTGTTACACAAAGAATCTTTTACTCCCACAAAAGCATCTTTTCCATCCACCCTCTCTCATCCAATGGCCAT
This sequence comes from Begonia loranthoides, assembly GCA_022433065.1. Taxonomy (NCBI): domain Eukaryota; kingdom Viridiplantae; phylum Streptophyta; class Magnoliopsida; order Cucurbitales; family Begoniaceae; genus Begonia; species Begonia loranthoides. The sequence goes on along the minus strand of JAJTVF010002611.1, from coordinate 2,507 downwards.
AAACACTTCTATCCATTTAAATCTAACGGTCTTAGTATCCCCCAACATTTCTGTGAATTTGTTGGCTCCTATGGATGCCATTCTCGGCAATCCCTTAACAGTGGAGGAATATAACACCTAAAAATTTTAGTTCATTATGACATGTTATGTAGTAACGCTTCTAAGTTTGAATTGTTGATTTCATTATCATTGAGTATGTTGATTTGGATATTGGCTATGTGTGGTTGAAGAATGCAAGAAATTGTGAATTTTTTTATGTTAGGGGAAGGTGCAAAATTAAACTTATTTTACACTTTTGGGGAGTTGTGTTGTCAACCGAGCTTGGAGGTGGAGGACTGCCATTTTATGAATTTAAGTAAAAACTTCCAAATAGCTCTAGCGAAGGATTGTGGTCGACCAAACTTGGATAGCTATTGATCGGTGCAATAAAAATTAAAGTTTGAACCTCTCAGGAGGTTAGGTCGTCAACCAAATTTGAAGGGTGGTTGACCAGTAGATAAAAAATCAATGTGTTATGCTCTCGGGTGTTTGAGAGGTTAACCGGACACAAGGGGAAGTTGATCGGTCCACTAAAAATCGTACTTTAAATCCTCAGGTTTTCATGACTCAGACACGGATCTAACAGTAACATTAGGTTAAACAACCTGATCCTCGAAGAGGACTCGATTGCTACACCCAAGACTTGGTTCACAGTTGAACACAAATCAAAGTCATAGTTCACATGAAATGAGCCTAAGTTCACATAGTCATTACAATAAATAATAGCAAGAATATAATAAACACTATGCAATCAATCCAAAGCCCAAACATTATCTAATCATTCTTTTACAAACCCAAATTAAATATAGAAGTCCTCACCAGGAAACAAAGATAAAACACTCAAAGAGATTAAGGGAAACAAAATGTTTGCCCCTCAATAGCTACTCCTAATTAGCCTTGTCTTTATCTGGGAGGAATGGAGTCATTAGGGTGAGTGACTAACTCAATGAAAACTTATACTAAATGTAAAAATGGTTTTACCTTTTACATTAAAACCATGATCAAACACAATGTCATGCATTGGTTTAAAATCATTTAAAATTATTTTTAACATTTTAGGAAATCAGCCCCATTGGCCATCAATAAGCAATCAGAAAATGTGGTTGTATGCATAGACAACTAATATCAGAATAGCTCAATCAGGTTTTCCACAGTAAAACAAGTCTCAGTGAAAATGAAGGATTACTCAAAAACGCCTCTGTACAAATGCATAGAAATGTGGCAACCATTTATGGGCAAGCACCTCATTAGCGAGAAAGGAAAAAATGATGATGATCTGAAGATCTAAGAGCATCACCCGAGTTTCCAGCAAGCAAGGCTCAGTGATGACACAACCCTCAATTAGAAATAAACAAATATACTATGATTAGATTTAGGGATTTGAAACCCAAGGATAGAATCATCACCACTCCATAACACATATTCACTGAGCACACAAACAAATATCTTCACACAGCAAAAGATGTACTGGAATAGCCTCGTTATGTTTTGACAATGAGATTGTCCAAAGTATCAAGAGAGTTCTTCCTCTTATATATAACCACAACAACAAAGGAAATACCAATCATGCAAAAATGTAAATGTGTAAAACTCACGTATGTATAATAAAAGATCTGATGTGTCATCGAATAGTCCCCTTCAATTTTCATATGCAGCAACCCACAAAATAGTGTTTAAAAAACTATTCAATATAGTGCATAAAATATAAAATCTCTACCTTAATGATGTTCTCTCCTTTTACTGGAAGGAGCAGCAGCCTCAGGTATTAACTCAAATTCCACAAACTTTTACTAGCATAAAACATGTCAAAGATCAAGAATTCTCATCAATAAATCATAAGGAATAAGAATGGGTCCTATATTAGGATTAGAAACCCAAATTGGAAAGAAAGAAGTCATGCCAATTAACTCATCAAGGAAACAAAATTGGACCTAAAAGGGTTGCTGCAATCATCCAGATCCTACTGTGGATGATAGACACAGATGCCTGGTTCTGTCGTGAATGACCTACACTAACGCTCGGGGTCCTCTAAGGACATCCAATCCAAGTGCCAACGACCCAATTTGCATTGTTCTCCAGCAACCCAAAAGATACTCCCAAGGTTGACCAGGCTAACCCAGTGATAGACCTGGGATGATGTTTCCAGCACGAGAATGCAAGGGAAACACACCACTTTTTATCAATTTTCACCATTAATCAATCTAAACTCCTACATAAACTCTATATCTACCCAAATATTGAGGTAATAACTCATGGATTTTAGTTTCCAAGCTTGAATCCAAAACCAACAAAACTTAAACTTGAAACACAAGAACACAGAGGAGGAAACTACTTACCCTCGAAGTCTCTTTACAAAAGCCAGATATCAAAGTCTTGCGTATGTTTCTCAAATCTCACACTCGCTGGAACTCTCCCTTCTCTCTCAGTCCCTCTCCCTCTCTCTCTCTCTCTCTCTCTCTCTCTCTCTC
>JAJTVF010002572.1:0-12709 GCA_022433065.1 Begonia loranthoides | reverse complement strand
CCTAGGTTGATTTTGATCCTACAATTGGTATAAAAGTGAGGTTTTCAAGCTTTTTGTTAAACTAAATATTGTTATGGCTTTTAATATGAATAGCTGACATATTGAAAGGCAATCTATTTCTAAACCTCCATTTTTATATGGGAACAATTATGTATATTGAAAGCCTATGATGAGAATTTACACTCAATCATTGGATTATAATTTATGATTTATTGTTGAAAATGGACCTTACACACCAATTAAATTTGAAAATAGTACAAATGTTTTGTAATTACTATTTGAGTTTGATCAAAGTGTTAAATTGAAATTGAGTATGATGTGGTAGCCCGCCCTATGAAGGCTAGAATGGCCAATGTGAGGGTCTGACCTATATTAATGGGGGTGTACAATCCCACATTTCTTGGGAGAGTGGCAAATGCATGGTTTATAAGTAGGGTTCTCCTCCTTATCTAGTACAACGCATTTTAGGCTAACCCCAAAAACAAAACCGTGCATATTTTAGCCCAAAGTAGATAATATGGTACTAGGAAAACTAGGGAACGTTACAAATGGTATCAGAACCAAAGCCCAATAGGATATGTGGCGAACGAGAACGTTGGGCCCCTGAAGGGAGGAGATTGTGGCAGGCCACCCTGTGAAGGTCAAAATGGCCCATGTGAGGGTCCGACCCATATCAGTGGGGGTGCACAATCCTACAACACTTTGGGAAGTGGAAAATGCATGGTTTATAAGTAGGGTTCTCCTCTTTACCTAATACAAGGTATTTTGGGCTAACTCCAAGAGCAAAATCATGTAGGCTTCTACCCAAAGCAAACAATATTACACTAAGAGGACTGGGGAATGCTACATATGAATACTAAGGCAATGAATACTTTATATTGTGCAATCAATAGAGATGAATTTACTAGGGTGCAAGAGGAAGAACATTGCCCTCAAAGCCACCTCTAACAAAGAAGTTGAATCTGAGAAGGAAGAAGAAGATGAGGAGGAAATAGCATTAATGACACGGAAATTCAACAAAGGAAATGGCGAGGGAAAATGAATTTCAAGGGAGAACGGTCTCAAAAGGAAAAGGAGATCACATGCTTTGACTATGGGAAACCCATGCGCATCAAACCCATCTGCCCACAAGTAAAGAAGGCACCAAAAACCTTCAAAGAGAAAGTGTTGAAGGCAACATGGGATGATAGTGACACAGATTCTTCCTCCGAGGGTGAAGAGGTGGCAAATATGTTCTTCATGGCTAAAGAGAATAAGGTGCATGATTTCTTTAGTGATTTTGATGATAATGATTTGATAGATGCCTTTGATCAACTACTTGAACAATTTAACATGCTTAAATTTAAATACAAATCGTTGAAGAAGGAAATGGAAATCTAGTGAAAAAGTAGGTTAGTATTGTTTAATCATTTGAGAAAGAAATTAGTGATTTAAAAGTTAAAAATAATGACTTGAATACTATTTTTCTAAATTTTACTAATGGAAGTAAAAACTTAAACATGCTATTAGAAAAATAAATAGTTACATTTTATAAAGCCGGTTTAGGACATCAATCATTTCAAAAGAAAAAGGCTTATAAGAATTTCTTTGTTAGCTCATCTACTTGCCATACATGTAACATAATAGGTCATAAGTCATTCTCTTGTCCTTTGAAGTCCAATTATAGAAAATTAACTCTAATTAGTATATGTTCCAAAAGGAACCAAAATTAACTCTCAAAAACCCAAAAAGATTTAAGTATAGAAGATAAGCAATTAATCTTTGGTGACAAGATGGAGATTCTCCAATGAATGATGAATGGTATCTAGATAGTGGATGTTCAAAGCATATGATAGGAGACTCCCCAAAGTTTATCTCTATCACCAAGAAGAAAGGAAATATAACCTTTGGAGTAATCAAAAGGGCAAAATCATTAGTATCACTAATATTGGTAATTCTTCAAACCCTATCATTGAAATTGTATTATTAGTTGATGGATTGAAGCACAATTTACTAAGTATTAATCAACTATATGATAAAGGTTATAAAATGATTTTTGAATCAAGAGTATGCATGATTAAAGATAGTTCTAGTGGAAAAATTTTATTTTTGGGTTATAGACATAAAAATATTTATGTTATTGACTTGAATAATATTTTATGCTTTGATGCTAAGCGTTTTACTGTAAATTCCTCTATTTATTGTTGGTCTTGGCATAAATGTAATGACCCAGTTTTTCTTACATTTAAAAATATGTAAAATTTAAAACTTTTCTTTTATAAATACAGTAGAAGACTTTTCATTTTAAAATCATTTAAAGACAATAAATAAAATCTTTTTTCTTAAAACATTTTGTAAAACACAGCGAAAGACTTATAATAAAACAAAACATTTAAGAAATACAATTCTTTTCTTTTACATTTATAAATCCCTTTACAAAACCTTTTACAGACCATTTTCTCTTTAAGTCCATTAGTCTAGCTAACCACAAGAATCGTGCTTGTAAATCATTCATCAGCTACTCCTTAACCTGTTTCTCGTACGTGCATCTACATCTACAACACTTAAACTAATGAGTCTAACGCTCAGTAAATAATATAAAATAAACTATACAATGCACGTGTTATGCAACTTTTAAATCTCATATGCAGTTTATGTTTTTGTTTTCTTTTATCTCTTACATTTTAGTCTTTTTCTCTAATGCACCCAACCCCAACGCCCCCGACATAGCAGCAATGGCCTAGTCTGAAAGTTCGTTAGCCATTGACAGGTCCATCCAATGCATTTGACCCAACACCTCTGGTATAGCAGTAATGGCATAGTCCAAAAGCTCTGCTAGCGACAATGGCATAATCCTAAAGCCCAACAAGTGACTGTGTGCTTCAATGATTAAACGGCCTCACTAACCATTGGTCGATCCATCCTAGCATCATCCAAGGACCCACTATGTGATAAAGGCTCAACTCCAATCGAATCGCATGATAGCTACTATGTACACCAATACACAATAACCCACAACTGGTATGAGCAGCAATGGCATACTCCGAAAGCTCTGCTAGTGGCAATGGCATAATCCGAAAGCCCAACTAGCGGCCGTGCGCACCAAGCACTGAAACAGCCTCACATCAGACTATTGTCGTGGCCAACCTCGACTCTGACCGAGAACCAACTAACAATCTCACATCTCATATCATCTCTTTTACATTTATTCACGTGGGAATCTGCCGAACAGTTCAGGCCAAATCCTATATTTGTTTTACTTTCCGTGGTAAAATGGATACTCCTTTAGCCCAAACGATGGTAGTTCGCTTCGGGTGATCAACCCTCGAGAACACTGTACACTTAGTATATATAAGAAACCATTTTCTAAAACCATGCATGAAAAACTATTTCTGTATTGTTTTAAAAACCATGATGCATGATGCTCATCAATGCATACAGTTCAATCTCCTCTATATAGGCCTCAAAACATGCTTAATATCAATTGCTTTAAAATCTAGTAAACATATCATTAAAAGAACCTAATTCTAGTAAACACAGCATCAAGCATCAATATAATCATCAAGACATGATCACAGCCTAACTTAATAATCTATGAAAGCAGTAAATAGTAAACATACAATTCCTAATTCTTGCGATGTAGGTCTTGCAGCAAAACACATACATATAACTTACCTGGGATTCGTAACGTGTTTCTGCACTTTATCCTTCCTTCTTCTTAATACTTTCAAAATCAATAACATTTAATTATTAATAACCACCAATTATGAACTCCAACTTTGATACCATTATCTCTCATTCATTTTGTAACAGAATATCCTAATCTAAATACACTAAATCAGTTAACATTTTCCGTCCACTTATTTTCACCAACCCAGTAACCAATAAAAGAGCAACCTTAACTCACAAAACCTTAAACTCAATATTCCTCTTCACTGCATAGTTCATCAAAATCGTATACCACACACAGTAAATACACAGAGGACCATTTCAATCAATAGAGCCTTAACTAATATTCTTAATAATTAAAACAGAGACAAATCCATCACTTGGCATAAATCATCCCAAAGGCAAAATCAAAATCAATAAAGCATGCATCAACCTGAATGTTCATACACAGCAAAGAGCATTATCCTCACCAAGTCCATAAAAGCAGTAAACTTATAACTCACCATTAATATGCATATAACAGAACAATACATTTGAGTTCAAACAATTCATGAACCTAGGAGCAGTAAATCATAGGAAGCATCATCCAACAATGGAGGAGAAAAACCATTACATGCAAAACACCCATGAAGAAACCCATAAGAGCTTTATCTCCAACTTCCTCTTCTTCTTCTTTTTCTCTCTTCTTCTTCTTTTTCATATTTTCCTTTATTGCCTCTTCCTTCCAGAGAGCTCACCAATCTACTCTTTTTCTTCTTGGCTTTTCACTCACCACTAGAGTGCTCTTCTCTCTTTTCTCTCGGCCATTTTCTCTTATGTCTCTCCCTTTCTCTTTTCACAGAACATACTCGGCTCCTCACACCAGAACCTCACTCCCTTTCTCTTTCTCTTCCTCTTAATTCTCTCTCAACCTTCAGCATTTTCCAAAAAGTTTCTCCTCTCCCACACTCTCTTTGTTTCTCTTCTCCCACACATCCCCATAAACCTAACAACTCCTACATTTAGCCACCAAAAAAGGAAGGACACATGGGAGAATTATATAAAATGTCCATCTCAGGATTATACATTTTTTGCTATTTTTATAGATTTCGATCGAGTGGCCGGTCGAGTAAACTCGACTGCAGCAACGACCAAAATTCCCATTTTTGCATTTCTACGTGGGACCAGTCAACATTACTGTCGGCCGCTAATCCCTAGTCAACATAAATGTTGACCACTTCAACATGAAACTTCACCCTGTCAGTCGCTCCTCTCTGTTGACCGCTCACTCTCTTTCCCTGTCAACCGCTCACTCTCTTTCCCTGTCAACCGCTCACTCATTCGCTGCTTCACATTGTCCATTTCTACACTTCTTTCCGGTCGATGATACTCAACCTCACCATCGACCACCATTCATATTTTTGCCTCTGTAATGTTTTCCAGTCGAGTACCCTCGATCGCTCCATCGACCGATCAATCAACCAAAAAACCCAAATTGCAATCCGTAACATATTTTAGTCAAGCTGCTCAATCACATCCTCGATCGCTTCATCGACCGAAAAACCCTAGAAGCAATTTATAATATTTAGCGGTCAACCATTTAGTCGACTGATTTCTCCATAGTCGACCGAAAATGCCCAACAACGCCACTGCTCTTCTCTCTCCTCTTATTCTTCTAAATTCACCATATTTATACAGATATAAATGTATATTTCCACCTATGATCTCCTTAGTCATATACTAAATCTTCAACCCCCCGTTCAAATAATCGGTACAATCTACACCCCACTTATTTTCGAAGTATCAATATTCATAATAAAATCGTTCCATAACTTTCCATAATTTCTAATTATTATTATCCAAATGAAATTCTTAATTATCCTTACTTAATCTCACTACAGAAAATCGAGGTACTACATTCCATCATAAAATCACTCCAAAATCTCCAATAATTCACAATTAATATTATTCTTAATCTCAACTTAATTCTGGGTATTACAATAGAATATTAGGGTATGTAGGAATGGATACTTAGATTTCTAAAAACAAACTAGTTAGGGGACTTCGTAAGATCACATTTGAAAAGGACAAAATTTGTGATGCTTGTCACAAGGGAAAGCAAACAAAGAGTTTGATTGCTTCTAAAAATTTTGTATTATTCTCCAAATCCCTTCAATTGTTTCACATGGATCACTTTGGTCCATCTAAAAAGGGGTACGAATTCTTCGGTGGATTGGAATTTCATTCTCGTCCGAGGTAAGTTTCGAAATTTAGATTTTTTTGTCTATTTCTCCTTGGTGATATGTGAAAAGGATGAAATTGTTTTTTTTTCTTAAGATTGAGAGTTAGACATCAACGTTGGGATTCGATGCCAGCGGGCAAATTTAACAGTGAGGAAACTTCTACAGGTATAGGAAGAAAATTTTGATTTTTTTGGAGAAGATTTCTGTCTTTGGTTGTGATAATTAATTGTGGGTACAAATTGAGGTTATTGAATTGTTTTGATAGATTTTAGTGTTTAAGTGTGAGGCCAAAGATTGGAATGTGAACTCCGATTCATATCTCTGCCATTCAACGAACCAACAACTCTGCGGAGTCGCTAGAGAAAATTGGAGAGGCACGACTTGGAAATATCCAAGTTGTGGCTTGCCATGAACTGGTCCACGAACAAGATTTCTCTAGGTCGCAGCCCAGAATTGTTTTGGGACGAAACCCAAGCACTGTTATGGGCAGAAAATTGACTTTACCCAAATTTTGACTCGATCGTTATTGGGTCGTTGTGGGGGCCATATTTAACCATTTTTGGGCTCCGAACCGTATCATTATAGGGTTGTTATTGTTTAGTCTAGAAATCCAAACTTTAATATTAGAATTCAAAATATGATGATTTCATTGAGCCTTTTCTACTGGGCTTTGATATTGGTAATCCCAAATTCAAAGTAGAGTTTATTTTATGTTCAGCACATATTACTTATTAAAATTGAGATTTTACATACAATCCTGTATTAAATGATGTGTCCTTATTTGACACGTTAGACTTTATATAAAACGTACAACTTTTTCGTTGAACCTATTTAATTTAATGTTCTGTTCAGATAAATTTTCATTTATTTTTTTATGCATTATTGTTAACTAGAGTAATAGAACAATTTTATGTGTCGTGTCCCTAGGCGCAAAACTTTAAACACGATCAGAGTCTATTTGGCTTTTGTGTCACCTGAGTATCATCGTTGGTTATATTGTTACTTACATCATTATCCAATTTCCAACAGTTTTTGATGGATTTTATCAGGTTTAAACAAAATCTCCCCATTTTTTAAGTAATCTATCCACAAATCCAACAATTGAGGGAACTAGCATCAATCATCAAAGAGCAATTATCAACAAGTTAAAACTATCTCTCCCCTTAATCAATGAATCTAACCAAGAAGCAAACCATGGAGAGAAATATACATTCGATTTCAATTTGTGGTATAAAATATGATACCAATTTGAAAAACCACCACAAGGAAATATTCAATCAAGAATAAGCTCCCCTTTTTATCATAAAGCCTAAACATATGTGAGGGATAGTACAAGCATTTCACTCCAAGTAATAGATACAAAAAAAATGAGATGCAAGAAATCGATACCTGATGTAGGAGATAAAAGCCATTTTAGGATCCAAAAGATAGATATCAATTAATGACTATCAATAGTAAGCCAATTTTAACTTTCGAACATGATACTAAATGAAGGAATAAGAAACCATTTAAAGAGCAAGAATTGAAAACAAAATTTCAATTTCTACAAGTGGTATCAATTTAAGAGTTAAGAAATTAACAAAAGATAACAATTGATAATTCACAATTGGATGCAAAATAAGTTTGTCACGGATTAATATCAATTGTAAATCCAAGGTTAAGATCAAATCATTTTTGTCCAGTATGATACCAATTGTAAGGTCAAAAAGAAAATGCTAAACACATATCTATGAGAGATACCAATTTCAAAGTCAAATTATCAATCAAGTTATATGTCCCCCTATGTTATCGCAAAAATCGATTGGGAATATAATCCATTTTAGAGTATTTGCTATCCCCCTTTGAGCAACGATAAAACAACTTCATAAATTGCTCCCCCTATAAATTTATCAACTAGCAAATAGGAGAGAATACAAACAAAAAATTATGAAACATCCAAGTTTGACCAAAATATATATACCAATTGAAATACAATCCATGGATGAATTCAAGTTAGACCAAAACAAACTTTACTTCCCCTATCATTATGCATAATCAAATAGTTGGGGAATCGAAATATGATACCAAATGAAAATCCTTAAAAGATTATACCAATTGTAGAGAAAAAATGATTTCATTAATAAAACAAAAATAGTTTCATACATGATACCAATTTAAAAATGTCAAAGCATAGAGAAATGGATACCAATTGAGGAAATGAAATCCAATTTTAAAAATTCTAATTGATATAATCTATCTTTCAAAGATATTCAAGTTAAAATTCATTCCTCTCCCCCTAAATCATTACACATAATCAAAACATTGGGGATGGAAATTCAAGATAGATACCAATTGTAGAAGTTTAAAACAAAACAATTATTGATATCAAGTGAAAATCAACTACAAAAGTTATTTCCCCTTTTTAAATCAAGAAATCAAAACATTTGGGGAATAAAAGGAACCACATTAAAATCTTTAGAATATAATAGCAATTGAAAAACAAATTTTTCCTCCGTTTGATGATAAACAAATTTTGAGGCAATTCAATTTTAATCAAAAATAGCAAGGCAAATTAAGTCATTTTCAAGTCTAATCTATTCACTTTAATTCAAATTAAAACACAAACAAATTTAATTTCTCCCCCATAAATCAATGATTAAAATAAAATCTATGGAGACTTTCAAAGTTTAAATCAAGAGTGGAAGCCAACTTAGCAAAATTAAAACATTTGTATTTTTCTCTCCCTATATCAATAGTTAATTTTAGTTCAAGAGAGAAATACACAAGTCAAAAATTGAGTATCCAACAATCTAAGCAATTCAATATATTCAAAGTAGAAGTTCACTTGTTGGAATACAATTTTCAAACTCAAAAATATCAATTGAAGATTTATATCAAATTCAAAGCAATATTTGCAATCTAGAGATCAAATTGTTGGAATACAATCTTCAATCATCAAAATGAAAACATCATGAATCATGCTCCAAGAAATCACAATCCATTAAGTGAATAGAGATTCATTCTTATGATGTCAAAAATCTAAGCTATTAATGAATCCACAATTAAGATAGATTGCCAAAAAACAAACCCAATAGATGACTAACCAATTTTAAGATCAAGGATACTATTGGGGTTTTCATGTTTATTTATATAAAATCAACAGTTGAAAACAAATTAATAATTTCTATACAAAATTACTTTTCTCCCTCTTAGTATTAATCAATTTAAAAGCAAGAGAGATTCATCAAAGTGTGACTTAGCGGAAGCAAAATCTATCAAAGACCATAATTAAAAAACAACATTTCAAAGCAAATCAATGATTTCCATACAATTCTATTTTCTCCCCCTATTTCGTTATTCACATTCAATTCGAGGGAGAAATCAACAAAACATCATAATTAACAAACTTTCTACTCTTCTCCCCTTATATCAAGCTAATTTTAATTCATGGGAGAAGTACATTCTCAAAAAGAGACAAATCAATTTATTCCAAACAATCATCCCACTTAGCATCCAACAATCCAATATTTGCACTAGCATGTTCAATTTAGAGACTAAGTTGTTGGAATGCAAAGCATCAAAATATAGATTGAAGGAATATTTATCTCAATGCAATCCTAAATCAAAAAAATTAAACATCCAACACTCTTTCAAAGATATGCAATTTAGAATCCAATTGTTGGAACCAATCATGAAAATATAAGTTAAAGAGATAAAGCATATTTCAACCTATATATGCAAAAAGATTAAAGATAACAATGAATCCAAGGAAAATATTCTACTAAGAAAAGTTAGATCAAATCAAGAATCAAAAGCAATTTAATCCAATTCCATTCCTAATCAAAATCCATAGTATTAATTCACAAAGGAATTTCAACCAATCAAAGTCTAAATAATAATCCAAATCAAATTTCACAACCAATTTTAATCAAAACAAAGAAGTTGTGTACCTCTAAGATAATTTCCATTTTTAAAGCATTGAATGCATTATTTGAAGCTTCTACCCCATTTTTTTTATTATTGGAAATTCATGTATCCAATTCCCTTTCAAGCTCCTTGGGAGAATCTCCAACCTACAAACACAATCAAGTTGATTTCTTTGGTGCCCAAACCATTTTAGGTCCATTTGTTATAGGCTTGGTTCCTTTAGGAACCCACACAAATTTGGAATTCAAATTAGGTTTTGGATTTAACCTAGACTTAAATCTAGAATTCCCAACCAAGGGATAAGCAAATTTTGAATTAACATTTGATTTAAATTTAAAGTTCAAATGCAAAGGATAGGCACATTTAGATCTAGCATTTGAATCCAATTTAGCATTCAATTTTAAAGGACAACAAAAAGATTTATGTCCAACATAATTGCAAGAATTACAAATAGATGAACTAACAAATAGATTATTGTAATTCTTTTTCTTTGCAAAGGGTTCATAGCCAATTCTGGCTTTATCAAATGTAACCCTTTGCGAATTTAAGAGCATATTTAAATTTTTTCTCTCATTTGTGAATTTAAGCACAATAGAGTTCAAATCATTGTTCTTTGTTTTCAATCCACAAATATCAACCTCAAGCGATTCAATTTTAGCCTTAGCATCAAAAATAGATTTAGATTTAGCATCCAAAAGGCTAATCTCATTTTCACGTGATTTGATACAACCATTCAATTTATCATTTATAATTCTCAAATCACAAATCTCATGCTTGTGACATTCACTAATAGTAATCAATTCACAATTTTTACAATTTAATGAATCAATTTCATTTTCACATGATTTGATCAAAATATTCAATTCATCATTCAACAATTTCAAATCACTAATTTCAAACTCATTACATTTGATAGTAGAAGTCAATCCATCATTCATCAATTTTAAGTTACTAGTATCATGCTCAAGAGATTCAAGGGAAGCATTAGACTCATCAATCATTCCCTTTAATTCAAAAATGTGATACTCAAAAAATTTATCTAAATTAGCATGTTTTTTGATCAAATTGCTATGTTCTTTTTTCAATACTTTATATTTATCTTTAAGCTCATTCAAACTATCTAGCAATTCACTTACTAAATCACAATCATCATCATCATTATTAGAATCGGAATCACTATAGTAGTTTGTTACCTCAATTTTATCTTCATTGGCCATGAAGCATACGTTGGCCACTTCCTCTTCTTTTTCGAAGAATGAGCTCTCTTCATCTTTAGTTCTTTGATTTGTGCCTGCATATGTTAGTTCAAGAGTTTTCCATATATCGAAGGCACTAACACATGATTATATCTTATCAAATTCATTTTTACTTAGTCCACTATACAAAATATTCATAGCTTTAGCATTCAAATTCCAATTATGTTTATCTATATCTTTGAATTCACAACATGGTCTTGAAATTGTTATTCTCGTTTCAATGATTCTCCATAACTTATAATCAATAGATTGCACAAATACTTTTATTCTACATTTCCAATAAAAATAATCACAACCATCAAAAATTGGAGGTGTAGAAGTAGAGTGTCCTAATTCGTACATGTTAGAGTCCATAATGTGAATATTTATATAATATCAAATCAATAATATTCAAATAAATTTCAACAATGAAATTCAACAAATTATAGCAATGTGCACAATCAACAAAATATCACACAAAAATTTAAATATCCACCCTAATACCAATTGTAGGATCGATATACGCCTATAGAGGGGGGGTGAATATAGCGTATTAACTTTTTCGTGCGATATTTAAATTCTCTAAATCCCTAAGTGATTTATCGAATACGATTAAATATGCAATCACATTAAATGCGTAAATTAAAGAGTAAGGGTTAGAGAAGTGCACACAATATTTGTTTACACGGTTCGGGAAACTCGCCTATGTCCGCGCTCCAAGTTCCACTTGGAGATACACTAAGCAATTGGCTTACGGGTGCCAACAAAACCGTTTACAAATTGACTCTTACGATGGGCGTCACCCTTGACTAATTCTAAGGTCATCAACCTTTGACTCTTATGGGGCCTCACCTTAAATTTGACTATTGCGGGGCGTCACCCAATTATTGAACTTACGGGCGTTCAATCGAGCCTACGAATATTTCAAGTGTTTTGTTTTGTCACCCTCATGTGATGAATTCTTAGGGAATCACCCTTTACAATCAAGCACACTAATAATGAATCGGAAATTAAAGCACAATCTAACTAATCCGAATTCTCCTAAAAATAACTCGCAAGTTTATGTGTTGGGGAGAATTGGATTTACAATGCTCACAGTGATTGAATCGTGTATAAAATTCGGCAGGGCTTCGCCACGATTCTCGGTTCGGTATGGAGAGCTTGGGATGAACTTGTATTTCTAAACACAGGACTTTTGGACGACCTCACCAGTTTTGGACGACCACAGTAGCCGTTGGAAAAATTACCCATTGAGAAAATATAGTCGTTGCACAAATCTGCGCATTTGCGGACGCCAATTCATCATTGGCATCATCCGCACTGTCGTCTGAATTGTCCATAAAATTGGATAGATTCAAAGTGGACGCTGTTGTTCTTCATCCCCTGTCGTCCGCAGTCGTCGGCAAGACCACATAATAGTTTGGGACGCGTTTTCTCCATCCGCAGCTCGTCCCCACTTCACTTCAAATTTACCCTTGAACTATATTGAGTCCCTAAAAGATATCCAACACTACATGGACTCAAATAAACATGTTAGCACATAAATAATACCCATTTAGAGGGTATTTCCAATAATCACGGATATAAATATTATGATAAGAATAATATCCAAAAAATATAAAATACAACACAAAATACAACTTATTGGTTTATTAAATTATACAACATTTTAGTCATCATCAAAATAAAACTTAGCCT
>JAJTVF010002562.1:0-10624 GCA_022433065.1 Begonia loranthoides | reverse complement strand
CTCTCCCACGTAGCCGCATCAATTTTTTTGATTCTACCATAATACCTTAACAAGTGGAATCTTTTTGTGTCTTAGTTCCTTAATTCTTGAATCAAAAATTCGTACTGGTATTTCCTCTTAACTTAAATTTGATTGAATCACAACACGTTCTTCAAGTTTCACATGAACTGGATTCCCTAGGCACTTTCTTAACATAGACACATGGAATACGTTGTGAACTCCATACAAATAAAACCAGCGCTCCCCACGGTGAAAAGCTTGGATGAATGATCCATTGTTAATTAACTTCTTAAGTTGGACCTTCAATTATCTTAATTCAGCTTGGACCATTCTATATGGTTTCTTTGAAATAAGTTCCGTTCCAGGGTGAAGGTCAATCATAAACTCGATTTCACGATCCAGAGGTAATCCAAGAAGTTGGTCCAGAAAATCATCTAGAAAGTCTTGAACAATGGAATTTCCTCCATATTTGTTTTTGATGCAACTGTCATGTCCAATATGTTAATGAGAAACCCTTCATCTCCATTTCTCATTAACCGGTCAATGTTAAGCGCAGATATCACAGTCAATCTGCCTTTCTCCTTGACTCTAATAAACATATGTTGTTTTCCCTCAGGGAAGAAAAACAATACTTTTCTTTTTCTACAATTAATTCTCGCTTGGTGTTGGGATAACCAATTAATATCCAGAATAAGGTCATACCCCTTCATGTCCATGACAATCAGATCAGTATAGAAGATTTGATTGTTTATTTTTATGGAATAAGCCCTTAGGATTCCCTTGGTAATTAGGTATTCACCAGAGGGCAAGAGGACAAGATAATTACTCTCTTCTAATTCGGGAGACAATTTATCTTTGCACTAAATCCCTTCGAAATGAAGGAATGAGTAGCGCCAGAATAGAACAAAACATATGCCGCTATATCATTTATATAAATCGTTCCTCACACAACCAAATTTTCAATGACGTTACTAACTACCCATCATTCCAAGGAATTTAAGTAATAACTTCAACAATAAGGCATACCTGACACCACAACAAGCTGGTCATCCCCCACCATTTCATCCATTTGTACTTCAGATGCCTCCTCACCATATACAGAAAAGACTCTTGGTGCCAGGCCACCAAATCCACTTACTCCAGCTGAGCAAAATTTAGCAATAGTCCCAAAATCTCCATAACTAAAACACCAACTAGTTCCCATTCAGCATTCCCTAAAGTTGTTTTTCTTACACTTTAGACATTGATTCGACTGTTGAGTCTTCACATTAGATGGGGCACTGTATGTCACATTCATTGGGTGTTTATCCTTCATCTGTTGTATTTCATATTCTGAAGGCCTTTTTGTCCCTCTGTTCATCATGGGTCCACCATTCTGTTGCTGATTAAGAGCATTCTTCCAGAATTTCTAATTCGCCTCACACTGTTGAACCACCATTAACTTAGAATCTTCAACTTCTAATGCCTTAGCAACAATGTTTGAATAAAGGATGTCCTGAGTATCAGAAATCTTAACTCCCTTGAGAATCTCGACTCTCAGTGCATGGACAAACTGAAGGACCTTGTGCTAATTGTTTGCCACCAGGTGTGAGGCAAATTGAGAGAGTGCCTCAAACTTCCTCATGTATTCAGATACAATTCTAGTTTGGCGCAACAGAATAAATTCCAATAACTTCTTCAATCGGATAGTCTTGCTAAAATATTACTCATAGAAGATTTCTTTAAATTGATCCCATGTCAAAGCTTGAACATCGCGTGCCACCTTAATAGTATCCCACCAGAACCTTGCATCTTGAATCAACAGGTACGCAACACACGAAACCTTCTCGGTCTCCCTAATCCATGCATATTCAAACATGTCCTATAGAGACTGAATCCACTCCTCAGCACATATAGCATCATCCATATTCCCATTGAAACATGGAGGCTTAAGTCTCCTAAACTTCTCCTAACTAGCTTCTACTAGAATCACCATTTGACGCTGATTCTCATCCCCATTTTGTCTTTCCGTAAGGCATTCCACGATAGTTGTCAAGCAATCAAGAACATCATTTATGCTATCGCGTGGAGCATTATTCTCTTGATCAATAGTATTCTCATATCCAATAGCTCCAATTCTATTGTTATCATGATCGTACACAATATTGGCTTGAACGTTTCCTCTAGTTCCCCTTGCCATTCTATTATCCAACAATAATATTGTTTTTTTTTATATTAGCTATTTCAAAACACTAATTAATTATTGTAGGGAACATATATTAAGAAGTATTTAATTTACTAGGCAAAAAGGAAAACTTATATTTTATTACTTTATAGTTACGAGTTTAATGTTCCTAATTAATCCTTAAGCTAATTATTCTAGGAAAAGTTTAATTTATTATCTATTACACAATATTTATATCAAGAATACTAATAAAACTAAGTAACTACAAGCAATTTATACTAACACATCAATTCTACACTAACACAACAATTCATATTATTAGCGCCATAAACAATGTAACAAAGCACTTATAGTTGAAGAATCATGTCACAACCAATCTTGTGTTACCAGCAGTCTGCAGAATCACTTTACGCCCCGTTATGCTCTGACACCATAATTGTAACATCCCATTTCCGTTTATGAATTTTTAGTAAAATTTTGAACATTTTGATAACCCATTAAAATATACTTAATTGAAAAACATCATAGTACGTTACGTGGAATAATAACATTTAACTCACAGAAATAACAAAATTAAAATACTTAAAATCCATAACAAAGTATTTATGCCATTAAAATAACTTTTATTCATTAGAGCCAAAACTCCAGAGGTCGTTTCGAGCATGGTAACCCAAGCTTGCATCGCATCACACTTCTTGATGTGCCCCAAGACCCTCCACCAAAACCCGAGCCATGAGGCTTCTTGTTTAATTAATAAGTTGTTATTTTATAGGTTGGAATAAGCTAAAGAATCTTGAAGATGAGCCAAACCATGAGGATAAAGAGGCTCCTAAGTTTGCACTTACTTGGAAGCAAAATTATAGAAGAAAGGGTAGACATTTCAAGTCTGCCTACAATCTGACCATGGTGGAGTATTTGACATTTTTATAGACCAGAATGATGTCAAATGAAAAGTTCTCTTCATACGGTTTGTAGCCGACGTCTATAGCTTTCTAAAGAGTATTTGGAGTTATATTTGGTTTTCGTTTGATATGTCAAACGTTCCATTTACAGAGACCAAAAAATCAACCTCGGACCGGTTTTGTGATTTATTATTTGGGGTCACTTTTGTCATTTCATTTGAGGGCATTTTTGTAATTTATTTTGAACAGTCATTAGGGAGCTATTTAGCCTTCCTTAATGAAGAGGGAAAGGACTTTTTGAAGAAATTAAAAACCCGAGCTCATTCCTTGGTGTGAAGTCACGTGGAAGCTCTCCCTCTGCACTCGACCATTTCAAGCCTTACATCAACTTGGCCCTTCTTGTTGTTTCTTGGACGAGTTAATCATGTTACCTGTTCCAAGCCATTCCCTTCTCGTGGTGGTTTATTGTGGTGTGGAGGTAGAAGAAGCAACATCCCCTTGGAGAGTGTCTTTTGATTTGGTAAGGTCGAGCAAGTCACCCCCTCTCTCATTGGAGGTGTGCGGACTCCATGGAGTTTTAATTTTTATTTGCTGCAAACACTGAAAGTGGATCTTGTATTCTTGAAGTTCTTGTTGTTTACTTTTGATACTCTGGATTTGGGGCTGATTTGATTGAAGTTTCCCATTGAAAAGTTGTGTTTTAGAAAGGATATAGTTAGTCTGAAAATCTGTTTTGAGGTATTCCAGATTCTGACTTGATATTGTAACTGTGTTTTGATCTACTTACATTCATTGGATAGCGCTCAAATTTGGAAGTGTTAATTCGGATGTTGTCAAGGGCTTCTCATTCAAAATTGGTGTTAAAAGGATGTATGATCGCGGAGATCTTGTTAATTGATTTCAGGTCGTCAGATTCTGTCCCCAGAACCCTAATCCGAGGATCAGATTTGTTTAATCATATCTCCGTGATCTGATCGAATTTAAATTTGAATTTTGGATATGTTTATTTTTGAAATGTCAGTAGAAGCTCCTCCAAAATTCGGCTCTTAATTCAATAAAGTCGCGAAGATATAATTGTTTGAAGTTTGGTGGACAGATTATTGTGGGACAGTTTAATTGATTGTAATATTGGCACTCTTTGACTCTTGGATCATATCACTTCTCTAACATTCACCTCAATTAGCTCACAATCCATACCTACATCACAAGAGGAATAACGAGCTTATTGCCTAGTAAGGAATATAAAAATGAAATGCAACTCTAACCTCTATGACAACTCTACATGTATTAGTCTGATATATCCGTAAGTTGGGTGAGAGCAACCTCTTCAGTTTCCAAACCCACCACTTGGATTCGTTTTTACGTGAGAGCAACCTCTTCAGTTTTTGAACTTACTAAAAACGAGCCCACTTACATTTACATTTATTTTCTCTTAGGTGAGAACAACCTCTTTAATTTTTGAACTAACCCCCAGTTGAGTAAGAGCAACCTCTTCAATTTCTAAACTTACTCAAACGAGTTGTTTTCTACATGTGAGCAACCTCTTCCGTTTCTGAACCCACGTAGAAAACACCATTCATTATCTTCATTATTAACCCATGAAATGCATGACGTACATCTACTAACATGCCAATATAAATGTCACATACAATAGTTCATATATCGTAAACAATATCACGAACAACTAGCAAACAATGAACATAATCATACTTCAACTGTAATTTAACATTAAACATGCTAACTATATCACTTACTTTAAAGGGAAAACCCTTCGTCGATCCTAATTTCCTATAGTAATACTAGGCGCTAAAATGTTAAAATACTAATTAATTCAACAAATAAATTCTATTTATTTTCATTCATGTAGGGAAATATCGTAAGAATATATTACAGTGAGTATATGACAAAGGAAACTAGTTTATTTAATTTCCAGATTGTTACCAAAATAGCACCACAATTTAACAGTCAAATTATAAGGAGTTGAATATGAAAAACCATTTTGTTCCTGTGAAAGCCTACGCCCATATCATTGGTTAACCTCTTATGAACATTCTCGATCGTTTGATTTACTAACAGAGGCCATAGTAAATATATTTGTCAAATGTCACTACAAAACCTTCGGCCACCAACTAACATATACAAGTTTGTTTCTTCATTAAAATTAGATAACAACAGGTTATTCTCTAAAAGTAGAAACATTTCAAGCAGTAAAGAACTTAAGGAGTAACCCATGAAAGAAGCTACATCTCACAGGAACCAAAGCATGAGTAACTACAGATGACTTATGGAAGAAAACATGGAGCATACTATATTGATTACTAACTAAAACTTTCAAAAAAAAATGAAGAAATGTTTAGTAACGAACAATCACAGCAACACGAGGCAAACATCCTCCTCCTGTGATGTAGGTTCTTTTGGACAAAACACAAGCATTATTCCTTACCTTAGCAGCTCAATCCACCATTGATAGCAACTCTCAATAGATTCACAGAGCAGTTCTATCCCTCACATTTTTTCCAAGAGGAAAAACTTCCAATACTCATGATTATTTATTCAACACATCAGACGACCTTTCAGCCTCCCCTTGAAGGTGGAATGTCGAGAAAGAAAATGTTGGATATCGTCTGAAGTGCCAAGAGGCAAAGCTCTCCATTTCTGGCGTTCGAATATCTTTTCTAGAAAGTGATTTAACTAGTGGTTGATCGATTCAAATCATGGGCGATCGATCACCATTCGCTAAATGACAGGTCAATTGCGCAGGTTGATCGACGCTGAAGCCAGTTGACCACTGCAATCGACTGCCAGCTCCTTACCTTTATTTTGTCTGATTTTATCTTTATATCCTTAATTCCTTTGAATCCTTATTTCCCTTAGTAAAAAATATTTACATACTTATAATTTCAACACTTTATAAAAACATTAATATCTCACATTTTAAATTAATTCAATAATTACATTAAACTAAATACCCTAAGGTATTACAACTAGGGTTCGTTGTTTCGTGGATGCTAGTACCAGGTTTAGGCTTTCGGTGTTTCATCTATAGTCTTGACTAGATCCTCTAGAGTTGCGTGCTAGGTAGCAGCAGCTGTGATGCACCTACGAAAGCTTCTAGGGAAGTAGGAGCATAGGGATGAGAGGAGGGGGGTTTGGAATGAAAAACGAATACCTTTAGAAAAGACAAACATAAAAATATAGGAAAACAGACGTCCCTTGTGGAGGAACAGACGTCCTTTATATCAAAGGGTAGATAGATGTTTACGATGGTGGAAAAGAAAGGACGATAAAAAAAAGGAAGTGAGATAGATGTCCTTTATAGCAAAGAGACATTTTTTTGAGCAAGGGAAGACACACGTTATAAATAGAAGGAAAATGGACAACTTGAACAAACGAAAAATATGGATGACATATGACATTTATGAACAATGGATGATAGAAGTGGATAATGGATGATAGATATGGGTGATGGACATCATTTATAGCTAAAGCGTCATCGTTTGGAGCACAGGGATGTTCTTTATAGCAGAGAGACGTCCAAAATATGGAAAACACTACCCGCGATTACAGAACCGAAAGCTCCTTCAATATATGTCCGAAAATGCAAAATAGAACCATGAACTACTCTGAACGGGAAGGCTATGCAATTTGATCCTTTATACTCAGATAATGATGGATTTTAAAAATTTGCGTCTATCTATAGGTGAAAGATGATTCTCGACAAAGACACGTCCTAAGTCAACAGAATGGTTGTGGAAGAAATGCAAAAACTTTGGAACAAAACCTTCTCAATGAATTATGGCAGTGTTCCTTCATTAGTAAGGGATGAATAACATTGTGTAGAAACTAACAAGCTGGTCCAGAAAACACTATGGCGGTTTCTTCTAACTTCAATGGCTTCCTTGGAAGAAGTAGCTCTCCAACTTGGATCTTTGAAAGTTTTCTATACATTTGCTGGCCATTCTTCTTCGATGGTGCAAAGAAGATAAAGGAGTAGCAATAAGAGAAATCACCTAAACTTATAAGAGATGATCTTAATTTGTACACATAAACTTATTCGGATATGCCTCACCAAAAAGGATGCGGCAGACTGGAGAAACTCCAAGTTTTTTAACAACGTTCAATTTTCTGTATTCAATTCATCCTTACAAAATTCACTTAGAGATGCTTAAATACTCCACTAATTAGGGTTAAGCCCTAATGACTAAATTACAACAATAACCTTAAAAATAAAATAACATCACATGAATAAAACAACCCTAACTAAACAATTCTAGCAACAGTTCAACTATTAAAAAATTAAATTAAAATAAAATAATAATAATAATACGGCAACAATTCACTTAGAGATGCTTAAATACTCCACTAATTAGGGTTAAGCTCTAATGACTAAATTACAACAATAACCTTAAAAATAAAATAACATCACATGAATAAAACAACCCTAACTAAACAATTCTAGCAACAATTCAACTATTATAAAATTAAATTAAAATAAAATAATAATAATAATACGGCAGAGCCTGTGGTGCATCAAGCTGTCCAAAGCCTCACTAGAATTCATGAATTTATGAGCCCTATTGGCTGTCAGGTCCATACTAAGGGCACTTTTCCTATTCAACTCGTTGTTGTCCATGTGGGACATGACGCGTGTCATGTTCTTGTTGGATACTTGGGTCTAGGTGCACTTGTGTATAAGTGTCAGTTGTTGTGTGGACCATATGTTACAATTCCTAAATGATGTAGCAATAGGCGGTCTGTGTTGATGTGTCAGACACTTGGTTCTGGTAGAGTTCTGGAGCGTTAGAGCATAGTGGTTACCCATGAATCCATGAGATTTGGTTCTCGTTGCTTGTTCGGTTAGTTGACCTTGCTTTGGATTTGGTGTGAAGTCCTCTTCCTTGTCTCGGTAGGAGTCTATTGCGTGCTGCAATACTCAAATTCTCTCTCTTGTTGGGCTTGGTGCTTGGACAGCAGGAAGTCAGAGAGTGTTGTGTGGTTGCGATCTCGGTTTAGAGTATTGCTCAGGCGTGGAGAGTGTTTTGATGGACACTCTAAACCTAGGTCCAGTCGATGTCTTTTCACCTCCTAATTTCCTATGTGTTTTTGTCTTGGGTGTTACGAAGGCACCACGTTAGTTCATTGCTGTGTGGGCTGCTGTAGCCACCTAAGCACCCTAGTTTGTTTTCCATCAAGATGGGTGGATCCTTTCATTGGAGATCATTTCGTTTGTCGATCGATCAATCGGGTCATCCTTTTTGTTTCTGTTAAGGTGACCCTTCCTTGTCTTTGTTGGTTTGTCAACTCATCATGAACTTTGCTAGTTTCGCGGTGGTTCTTTTCAGTGTCGGGTTCGAACAAGTTCTTGGATTTTGTTCTGCTCTAGGCTTGAGGGAAGCCCTTGGCATAGGCAAATGTGTTTTTCCATGGAGATTCGCTTGGTTCGTATGCTTTGGGTATCACACTAAGTTGAGAGTTTCCTAGAATTTACATTTTGGGTTTGTTTTACATTTTGGACTGAATTTTTTTTAAGGTGGTTAAGATGTAAAATCCAAGATTTTTAAAATGCACGTGTGAATTTTTTTCAAATTTTTTGTCAAAGGTGGAAAGTTGACATGTTTTGTCATTTTACGACCACATGTGAGTTTCTCTGATATATGGTCAAACTGAGTATCTTCTAGTGGGAATTTATTCCGAAAGTAAAAATGGGGATGGGGCATTGGTGAGATGTCCTCGGGTTTTGACCTCCAAAAGATGAAAATGGAGATGGGAAGGTGATGCACTTCCTTGGGTTTCAAGCCCTAGAACATAGCTAGGGTATGAGTCATATAGAGCTGGTAGGTTGTTAGTCGCTGAGATTCACCTATCCTAGTACCGTTCCATTTGATGGGTGGCATGACGACTCGTAGCTCTACTCGTCAGCAACCCCATCATTTTGGAACATACTGGTATTTTAGTTGAGAAGCAATCTCATCCATTACTGCGATTATACGAGTTGGGTCATCGCGGAGCTTGCTCGTCGACAACTTAAGTAACGTGTTGGATTTTCGAGTCGCCATCATTGGTATTCTCTCCTACATCATGAGGTGTTGCTATTGACAGATAGGCACCTTTCTTTGACATGTACTGGGTGGGTCCGTGTGTGACCATCTCTTTAGTTGAGGATGGATTGAAGGTTGTCAATCGCAAAGATTTGCCTATCCTAGTACCATTCCATTTGACAGGTGGTGTGACGGGTCTTGGCTATGCTCATCGGCAACCCTCGTCAATTCAGAACACAAAGCTATTATAGTTGAGAAATGGTCTATTGCGAGCAACCTTATCCATTATTCCAAATATATGAATCGTATCATCTTTGAGATACGGCTCGTCGGCACATCTGGGCAGTTACACGAGTTGTGTTATCACGGACATTGCTCGCCAACAACTTAGGTAATGTGCTGGATCTTCAGAATGCCATTATGGTAATCCATCTATGTCATGAGGTGTTGCTCTGGACAGATAGGAACCTTTGTAACGACCTAGATTTTTCTTCGTAAATCCCTTTTAAAAACACGTTAAATTTTAAGAAAAACATATCAGAGTGCAAGTCGAGCCGTTAGAAACACTTTAAAAAATTTGCGGAAAAAAATCTTTTCGGAAATAAAAACATTTGCGAAAGCGTAAATAATTAAAGGAAATGAACTAACCATTTAATTACAATTTAGAAAGAGAAAACTGAATTTAATTACAACTCAATTGTCTTGTACTACTTGTAGCCTGGCCAACCACAAGCTCGTAAGTACAAATCCCTCATCAACTGATTCTTTAGTTACTCGAGAACTCCACACATCGTGTGTACCTACACCGCAAGTAAGACGTGAGCCTAAAGGTCCAGTAAGAAAATGGGTTTATGCATATGAGACGCCGCTCTTTAATTCTTTGGAATAGGTCTGCCCCAAACCAATCTTTCAATTACGTATATTAGGCATAGTTACGTATCTTAGGAAATGGCTCGTACATGGAGCATGGAGTTTGGGGAATTCTATGTTTTCTAATTAGTTATGCTAATTAGTCTTGGAATCCCGATTAGGGAAGGATTAATTCTTTTCCTTCACTTAAGGCGTGTGCCCACCCCATGGTGGTGTTCCTAATTGTTTCTATCGTCATGAGTGAAAGATCGAAATTAACCTAAAAGGGGGCTGAATTACGTTATTTACTAAATTTTGTGCGATAATAGTTTTTCTAACTAATGTCAATTTAATCACAAAGCAATCACAATAAGACAAATAATATAAGAGATAGAGTTAGAAATCTTGACACCAAGTTGTTAACGCGGTTCGGCAAAGCACGCCTACGTCCGCGCTTCAAGGTCCTCCCTTGAAGATGTATTCAACTAACCACGGCCGGTTACAATTGATTGAACTTGCACGGGTGTCAATCGAACCTTTACAATAACTTAATTTTCTCTCGGAAAATGTTGAGCTCTCACAAATACAACAATCTTTCCAAAAATTTAATGATCTCACACAAGGACTTTGGAGGATGTTTTATCACTCAAAATCGTATACAAATGTTGAGT
>JAJTVF010002557.1:0-12123 GCA_022433065.1 Begonia loranthoides | reverse complement strand
GTCTCTTAACGGATCTTGGTCTTTGTGTGCTACTTGGATCACATCAGAACCTCTTCCCATTATACAGCTTCTCCATCACGTAGAGATCCATGGCGATGACAAGGTCTCTATGTCCATCACGAGACACAACTGTGTGGGTGATCATGTGATAGATGACTCTTGCTTTAGCATCAAGATCCTTTGATTTGGGCTAGAAGAAAAATTTAACGGCTGTAGGATTGCGAACCAATCGCTTTAGCTATGCAAGACCTTCTCCTTGTTTTACAAAATCGAGGTCCTTCGACACATAGAAATACTCCTCCAACGACTCCTCCATGGAGCATCCAATAAACTCATTCAACTGTCCTAGAGTTATCCTAATCTGTTTTCCGTACAGAAAAATCCTCAACTCTCTATCACTGGAGATGTCCAACTCCAAATTTCAATAAAACAGTTTTACAGCCCTCTCACAGTAATAACCCTCCATCGTGCACAATTTATCCAAACCAATTCGCTCAAACATGTCCTTCAATCTAAAATCACCAAATGAATTGAAATATACCTTCCTAGATATTATTATTGCACGGGGTACAATGTCATTATCGTACCGTTATTTGGAGGAGGCCGAGCTGAACAACCCGAGTTTTGCAGACACGAGCACTGGACCCGCGGTCTCGAAGGGAGCCACCACCTTACGCTTCTTCGACACTTGACTTGCCTTCGGCACATTTTCAGCTTCAAAACTCAGGAGTTAATCGAGAGTTCGGGAATTCGTCGGGGGCATTTTGTCGAGTTCGTCGGGGATTCTCTCTGCAATATCTAGGGAAAGAGACGCCCATCGTGATTATAAGCAACTTTTCGTCGTCTGTCGAGAGGAAAACGTTGTCGTTTAGCGTTCAGAGAATTAAATCCGAGAGAACTGGACGTCCGTCTTGTCCGTCATGGCCTAAATGCCGCCGTCTAAAGTAGGGGTGGGCAAATCGGTTCTCGGTTCCGGTTCTGGACTTCTTGGAACCGACCGTTCGGTTCTCGATTCCAAAAGTTAGGAACCGAAACCAGAACTGCAAGGAACCGGATCTAGAACAGGAACCAAGCCTCGGTTCCGATTCCCAATTTGAAGAGAAGATGATGACGACGACGAAGCGACTTCATTTGTTCATTCCAGACTGGAATGTTGTGTTAGTTGCAGAAAAGATGCTTCTTCAAGTTCTGCACCGCCAGGTCACCGCCATTCTTTGGAGTTTTCAGAGAATAAGATTTACTCCAATGGGAGCAAGGGGCCTCCTATAATGGAGGAGGAGACAGTGAAGGAAGTTCTTTATGTTACCACCACTCCCAACCCCATTCTCCAGCTGAACCAAGAAAAGCAAATTTCAAAAGCCAGTTTTGGAGGAGATCAAAAGGGACGACGAGATCAAGAAGATGATTGTTAGTAATGTAGTTGAAGAAAGCTCCGTAGTAATTGAGATCTGTAGCTTAAGCGAGAGCATCTCTACCGCTTCAGTTACAGGCAAAGCGGACAGAAACGACGAAGTCAGTCAAAAGTTGAATAGATCTCCGGCCACGTTTCACAATAATAAATCTTTTACCAGTGATCATGTTTTGAAAAAGACCGATTAGTGGGTAAGTCGCTGATGCGGAAATCGGATCAATCTATGGCACGGAGACACGGCGGTATTGCGGCACCAGTGAGAATATTTTTATAATTGGAGAAGAAAATTCCGACGTAATCAAAAAAGATATTTTTATTTCATAAGCATTCTACCTTGATTTTCTTTTGGCTATGTGTTTCGTCTTTGTGGTTGATAAATCTGGAAACTCATTTACAGAAATCTCCCAACTTGTTTACAGCCTTTGCAGATATGAGTTTGGAAGATCTGGAAAGAAAATGGAAGTCTCCCAACTTGAAACAAAAAACGCAGAAGTTAAAAACAGAAATCTAAGAATAGTTTGTGGAAGCAAAATGGGGCTGCAACGATGAGAACACTTGGAGAAGCCTCGTTCCAAAAACCCTCGGTACATAGAAGAAGCTTCAGTTCCAATCGGTTCTCACATCAAGAACCGCAAACCAAACCAAAAATAAAAATAAGAATCAGAATCGAACCAAATATAATTTTAGGAACCAATAACCAGAACCGAACTAGAACCGATCGTCGGTTCCGGGTCGGTTCTTGATTCTGATCAGTTCTTGCCCACCCCTAGTCTAAAGGCGAGAGGTATCCATTGAGGGCAAAACGACATAGTATTGGCAGACGAACATCTGTTTCATGGCGAGGGACGTCCGTCTTAATTGAGGGAATTCGCTCATTATATAATCGTGTGTCTTGCGCGTGACAGTTAATTTGGATTCAATCCTTGCCGTCGATCCAGAGGAGGGACATCCATCCCTCGATCCAACGACCAAGGAGGGACGTCCATCCATCTCCTCTGGACGACACCAAATTCAATCCTGGACGTTGGATCTACATACGGACACCCGTCTCCCGATCCAACGGCTAGAGAGGGACGTCTGTCGGTAGCCTCTGGACGACGCCAGATTCAATCCTGGTCGTCGATCCAGACGAAGGACGTCCCTCGCTCGATCCAACGGCCAGGATTATCGTCCATCCGTAGCCTTTGGAATCGCCAGATTCAATCATGGTTGTACATTCCACGATCCAATGGCCAACGAGCTTGACAAAGACGAAACTGTCATCGTTCACCAACTCCCGCCATCCATCGTCCATCTTCTTCGAACTTCCAAGAGAGACCGCACTTGACGCCCTTCGTCTCAATTCGACGATGCTTGACAGAGACTAAATCGAAGCATCAAAGTCGATGGTGCTAAACGAAAATCATGACTGCAAGATTTTAGGCGAGATTTTTCCATAATTCAAGATTTTAATTGTTAAAAAAATCACTACAGTTTGACTTGTCATTGATCGAGGACTTTGAGGTCTGTGGTGTTAATTTTCCATAATTTTATTTATATAAATAAAATGAAATAAAAATATGTTAGAATAAAAAATAAAAAAGGGGAATCCATCATCTATTTGCCACGTGCTTCCTCAAGCAAAACAACATGATTAAGCACGTGCTTTTTTCAGATCCTGCTGCTACAGTCACTAATGTATATACTGGTATCAGGCTTGGGCCTTCTAAAAACGCAAACTATAACAAAAATACATTTTCTAATCACAAATTTTCTTTTTGTAAATTTGAAATATGCGATTTAAGGGAAGCATTTTTAAATATTAATTATGAATTAAATTTTAAAAAAATTAGTTGACAAAATAAAATATTTATATATTAAGATCGCTAAAAAACTACTACTTATCTCATATTCCAATCCACACTGATGCTATTACAAAACATAATCTATGAGATCTATTTTCTATTTTCAACAGTGCCTAACTCATTAAGCGATACCACCTAACATAGAAAATATGTTCACTATCATTAAAAACATTATATCTTTTGCTTAGAAGAGCACATATTGTAGCATCAGATGGAGCCTACGGCCCCAACACTGGCAAAGGCTAAGCGACAATGGTCTAAAATAGATGAACACATTATAAAAAAATAACTATATCAAAAGACTTTTAGCAGTGAGAGTTTCACCATAAGTTGGCCGCCTCTGCCAAGATTTATTTACAGTAAACAAGTAGGCGGATGAAGAGGTTGAGGATACATCTGATGAGGAAATGGCAACCCCTCTCAATGTTAGGCCTATTATTTGCCTGAATATTATGGATGAGATCTATAAGATAACTGTGTATTATATGTTCGAAATTACTAATATCACAAAGTGGGACATTAATTCAATATCTCAGGTTACAAAATTTAGAGGGGTAGTCTGTCTTGAAATTGAAACAAAAAAATTCATCTTAAAATTACCAGACCATTACCTGTTCCTAATGAGGCTCCATAGATCACTTTCTAGGCTGCTTTATGTTTCTGCAAATAAAAAAAATGTCGATGTTCACTGATTAAACTATATTAAGTTTCACTAGTAATTTCATAGACCGCCATGGATTTTAACCATCCAATCCGAGATGCGTGACCTAAATGCAGCAATTAATTGAACTTTTTCCTCAGCAAATCAAATACTAATGTCAAAAAGTATTCCCATATCCAATTAAGTGTAATGTAAGCAAAACCTCAGATTCGATTATCTTGCGGCTGTCAGTAAAGTATTGGTTTGGATGGTTAATCCCCTCATCACATGAAATGCCATGTATGGCTTCAAAAGTCAAGGTGCATGCCAACTGAACACATGAAACAAAACCATTTTAGCCTAGAAAACAAATTAGACGACCACTCAAAGCCATTTACAAACAGTCTGTAAAATTATAACCTGATAATGCTTGTTTCGGGCTTTATCTACAATATCATCTGCTGCCCGGTTATTTACTCCCATTTTACCAAGTGCTGCTCTTAAATTATCTTCACTGTACCATTGGATAGGAAAGGCAATCATATGTCATCAAACAAATATATCTTATGAGTAAACTCTTGAGTCATTATTCAACTATAACATAAAAATATAATACAAATTACTTACATATTTATGAAACAAGAATGCATGTCATTGATGGAGAAATTATTACATGCACTAGTCATAATATGACTGACAAACTTAGATCCTGTCATTCGTTTTTACTTTAAACAAATATTGAAATTTAGAAGAAAAAAAAAACAAAAGATAAACCATTTTATTTCAAGTGGCTATATATCACAATCTAGTGTTTTAGCCTTATTAGGTCTACTAAATAATTTCACTTGTTGATGACCAAAACGAAATTACTTGGAATTATCACCACTGTTTAATTTCTATTCCTAATTAGATGCTTAAAAACATCAACATTTTTGCTATTAGATTTGGGGATGATACTTCTAAAAAGGTAATGTAACCTCCAAAAATTGTAACAAGTTTTTGTGTTCATGAAATATTAGTAAGTAGGACTTCAGTATCGGTGGCTAAAAAACAATCACATCAAAAGTGACTTTATAACAAGAAACGAAGAACATGAGTAGCTATGCCTTTAGTTGAACTTATACTGCATTTGTTTATGAATTAAAGATATCACAGAAATAGAGTGGATGGAGAATAGCGGATAATACAAAAAATGACATAGATTGACAGACTTCTCCCTTAGCAAACAAGATAATCTTCATGAATAAATAATCTGACCTCTGTCCAACATCACCAAGTAGATCAGCTCAAGAGTTTCATTTATCATGGTAATTTACACAAGTTAATCCGAGATGTCTGATGGAATAACATGATGGCTCACCTGAAATGTCTGTAGGGGCACCCATGGTGATCTCCTACGCCAGGAGTTGATGATATGATCTTTTGGCAAGCATATGGTGTATAATCCTGTAGCATCCATGCACAGATTTATCTTAGACTGCACAGGACACAGAGTAGTAGATCCCACAAACAAAAAAAAATTGTACTGCGGCAGCATATAATAGATGAGCAACAGTGATTACCGTCCTTTTGCCTTCCTTTCCATAATTATGTCTTATGGTGTATGCATATTCTTTATCGAACCTCTCAACTCCAACCTATGACAAGAAATTAAGCACCATTTACTCAACTAGACTGATTTGCCATGACCTAGTTATGTTGACTAGCACTTCATGTTAACATATGGAAAATCCTATAATCATTTGGATAATTGTTTAAGAATAAGATGAGGAAAAGAAAAGTAATATGAAGTCCTTCATTCTTTTAAGAAAAAATATAATTGTTCCTTTTCTCATTATAATTTGAAAAGTATCCGAACCCTTTGGGAGAACTCAGCTTTCCAGAAAGCGAGTGCATCGTCAAGCTTCAAACCAACGCCCTAAGTGGAAAGAATGACAAGTGTTAAAATTTAAAACCTTTGTGTAGTATAATATATGCCATCATCAATTTTCATAGTGTTTATTTTCCTCAACTTGGCAAAAATAATAGATTTCTCAAAGCAAATAGAAAAGAATGCATAACTCTTCACAAACAAAAGAGTGAGTGCATTTTATCACTTCTTTAAATGTTCAGAAACAGCTTGTCCAAGTCTCATTATATTTCTTTATTTAGAATGTATGTGTATTCGACAACTAGAGATGAGGTCACATGTAACAAACTCCACCCAGGAATAGATTTTCAAGATACTGATCATTATGAAATACTTTTTAGGGACTTGCTTTGTCAAATGTTCTGCATAAATGTGCATCCTCATTAACATATTTTTATTCCGAAATCTTTTTCCCCTTCCAGAAATTCATCTCTCCCCAACAGTAGGAAACATAACTTCATGGTTGATGAAGCAAACTCAAGATGTAAGCAGCATTCAAAATATCAAGGTATGAATTCCAAATATGCCAGTCCATGGATTATAGAATCATTCATAACCATAACATTCGGAAAATGATAATACGTGAGAGTGCATATCAAAGATTAATAGAACACAACCTTAAGAAAAAGACCCAACTGCATTCTCCCTCCGTGCTTTAAATGATGATCCTCCCTCAACTGCATACAAAATGTGCATGATAGATAGAAAATAAAATAAAGCAAAATAGTGTGACAAAAAATTGGAATCGCAAATTTCTGTAGAAACATCAGTGATTAACTCAACATTCTCACCTTTTCAAATAGGTGGCTCATACAGAGAGGAAATGAACTCCTTGCAATTTGGTCCAAGTCTTTTATTGATATCTCAGAAAACTCTCTTGGCTATACAATAGTCACCCATATTTATCCATATCAAATTACGTATCTTATTGATGCAAAAACAAATTAACTTTAAGTACCTGAGAGTAGTCAGGACCTAGGTAGCTAGAGCAAAGGGCTTCCACAATCTAGACAACATTAAACTACCTCAACTACCTTTATGAACACAAATCCTCATACTATAAGCTCACTATCAAATACTTACAGGAGTCAAACGATCTTTTTCTTGCTCTCTTATGGTAGATATCCATTTTCTGCATGAAAAAAAAATCTACTTTGTTCCCAAATATGTTCTTCAAGAGTTAGAAAGACAGCTATAAACATCAAATAAAATTGAAAACTTCCAAAAGAATCACTTTCAATTTTTGATGTTTCACATCAAAACAAAATCAGTACGTTTAAGAGTGCAAATAAAATTATACAAGCAAACAGATTTAGCAAATATTTCAAAGCTTAAAATGCAACTTCTAGGTCAACAAAAAATTGTCAAAAAGCTGACTATACCGTATCAATTGCATTAACAAAGGGTACCAGTACCATGCAATACACTAAAAAAAATAAGAAATAGCATTTTGTCCTTTTGAGTGAGAGCTGAGGAGGTGGCATTCTTAGAAGTGACTAAAACTAAATTATGTTAAAGCCCCCTACTGAAACTAAAATCCCATCATATACATAAAGAAATAGAAACTTGGTCAATTATCTTGAGCGTCTCTCTGCGATGTAATTTACAAAAACTGAAAATAATGCAAGTTAATTAATATTAAACATTCATCAATAACCTGTTAGTCAATACCAGTGCCCTTGACAGATAAGAGCGGAATTGTGTCGCAACCAAGGAAACAACCTGCAGGGGAAGTTTACGAAGCAGATAATCCTAGGAGAATAATAATAACCACCTGAGTAAAGACTATGAGAAAGCCTATAAGCACGAGGTTAACCTGATTTACAGCAATAAATGCATATCCTTTCTGAATAAATACTCTGCGTCCAGCCACAAGTTCTGGAACTTCTTCAAATGGTACCTTCAAGTGAGAGAAAATTAATGACAAAAGTAAAGGACCACAACACTTGGTGAAATATGAATTTATTAAATTGAAAAGATCATGAGATGAGAATAAGGAGTAGAGAAAGAAGATGATAGGAACTCAATCAACAAAGTAGAACATAGGACACTTCTTTACAATAGACTAGGCTTTCGAGTCCCTAGTGACTCCCCACAACTACTCTCATATCCGATCTCCCTTCCCCAACTATCTATCGTCTTTATATAATAGACGACTTATAACTCCTATTAACTAACTTTTCTTTTATAACTCTTCTATTCTATCAGAAGAACAGAAATTTCCTCTTAAAAGATTCTTAAGAAGATATATACAACTCGTGAATGACTTGTTCGGAAGAACTTTCCTCATTTTCGAATATAGTTCTAGCTATTCAGTTCGCCTATTTATAAAACATCACATAAAGTTTTCTCTTTAAGTCGAGTCCAAAGCTACATTTAGAATGTCATATCACAGTAACTTCTACCACATTGCACAAACTGAATCCAACTTGAACTCATTTCGACCTATGAAAAAGACAATGACTCCTATTCTAAAAATATTTTCTTCGCAAAGTAAATATTGCATTGAGCAAAGATAGAAATACCTTGTAGAATACGGCATCCGCTGCAAAAGAGCAAGAAAAAATGAACAAATAGAAAATTTTAGAGAAATAAAACTTAAACAAATGCACTATCATTGGAAAAAGACAAAGCAGGAAAAATGAATTGGTTAACAATAAACATTACTTAAAAAGCACAGAGAGAAGCAAAGCAGGCTCTCTCATTTCAACGATGACGACATTTCATGCATGTCTACAATGTGACATCCTGGTAACCTCCATCAAAGTGGTGAAATGGCACAAGTGATCTTCTAAAGCAGTGGAACTCGAAAAGAAGTTAATGCTTAAAGCTATAATGAATTTAATTTGTAAATCTTAACATAGTATTTTACTCCAGAGTTTTGTCCTCTTTTTCACAGCCTAGAAAAAGCAGTCAGGAACAAATAATGTGCCTCAGTGATAAAAGTGAACCTTTATGGAACACATCAAATACACTTATGTACTGGCATCCATGCGGCTAAAAGACTAAAATAACTAAAGATTGATGCACAGGATAATAGCATTAAGCATGAAAGTCATGACAACTTTGTAATAACAAAAAAGTAGTATAACAAAGTCACAAAGTTAAGTCCTGAATTTACCAGCGGGCAAAGATTCATTCATTGAACGAGCAACTTGGTTCAATTTTTCTGTTATAACCTGTATCATTTCATGGTATTGCAATATTAGACAATAGTACTACAATTTTAGTTAGTTACTAAAAGTTCTTCATTATCTATTTGGAAAGCATCAGATGTTGGTAATTTCATGCCCCATAAATTGCAATATCAGTTTGAAAGAGTTCAAATATGATGGATCAGCGTAATTCTATATTTTAGCTTTTAGCTAGGGAATAATAACTAGATTGAAGGCATGAAACTACCTTAAATTCTGCATTGCTAACTGCCTTGTAAGGAAGGTCGAATTCTGCAAAGAGAATCCTCTTGCAGGAGCAAACATGAGAAAAATTAAAAAAAAAAAAGTTAGCAGCTAACTTGAATAATGACCAAGCCACCATATTACCCACACATCCTACCTGAGCTTCAGCACTTTCTTGCCGAAAACGATAGCGGAATAGTGCAGTTTCCATTGAAAGGAACCATTTTCTCAACTCATCCCTAAAACAAAAAATATATATTTAAATTGAAGAAAAAAATTAAAAAGATAAATACGTTAGGGGTAAAAGGAAACTCACGATCTACAATAGACAAGTCTAAGGACAAAGTGAGATATTACATCCTTATTGACAACTTCAGATGTCTGAGGATGTTTCATGTTGGCTTTCCATAAATCTTTTACCTGTGAAAATAAAAAAAAAATTTAAAAACAACGATGGATCAGTAATGGAGTTTGCTTGTAAAGAAGAACAGGTAACTGTTTGGGTCTCACCAATTTCTCCATTTCTTCAGATTTCTTTCCTCGAGATAAACCATCAGAAATTCCTTTCAGAACTGCAATTCGTAATGAGCGCCATTTGTATTAGCATCCATTACCAAATTTGCTTTTCGTAGAAATTCTTATCGTCTCAAATGACGAAGAAGGATTAAAAATTCAGAAAAAAAAGTAGGCATCGCAACTGCGAGGGGTAAGAACAACGAGCAAAAGCAACTACCTCGTAAGCGATCCATTGCGAAGAGCTCGAAATCTTCGAGTCTGACTTCGAGACTAGGAGCAGAGCGGTAGAGAGGAAGAGTATTGACGGCATCGCTTGGGGAGGATTTCCTCTGAGAACGAACAATTTCCATTTCTTCTGGTAAAGAGTTTGGGAGCGTGAATCTGAGAGACGCTCCCTGTTGGCGCGGTTTTTCGGAGGAGAGCCAAAAAGTGGCGGGAAAATACCGGCTTTGGGTTCAGAAGCTTGGGGCTTTCTCAGCCCAAACATAAATTAGTAATCAGAAATTACGAATATGACGTCATCTGATTTTTTTAAATAAAAAAGGTAATTTTACCCATTAATATTATTTGGAAATTAATATTGCAGACCTTTACGAAAAACAAATATCCGCTATAAAAATTATTTTTTATGCTGCGAAAAATATAATTTCAGTAGTAGATACTTGTTTTCCACTGCACAAAGTAAGTCATTAAATACAAGTACTTCATGTATATGTTCGTTGTGAAAAGACGACCTATCGACAACGGGAAAAAAAAATTTAAATTTTTAAAGAAAAAAGAGACAACGATATTTGTCTCGTTCATTTTTCATAGTTTAATATTTTATTTGTTAGTATATGTCTTGTCACTAACCCAATAGTTTAATGCTTTTTTTGGTTAATTACCTAATATTTAACTTACATTAATATATTTACTGAAAATTATCTTAAGTGGAACAGAGCCCATGTATTCAGGGTCCAACGTGTAATTTATCTTCATAATAATAATAGCATAAATAATATGGTAATTATCAATTTAGCTCTTAAAGTTTGGAAGTCTCTTAAACTGACGCCATAAATTTTAAATTTTTAAATCTGACACCTCAAAGTTTGACATGTTATCGTCCAATATTTTCACCATTATCAATTCATTAAACTAGCGATGCGAGATGCACATGGAGTTGGAAATAGACTTCAGCGACAACCAATATCAAATTTTAGCTATTGGTGATCCATATGAGAGCTATGAAACTGAGTCTCAAGTTGAGGAGTAGTTCGTAGTAAATGGTATTTTCTGAGGCAGAAAATGATTATGAAACTAAGGAAAATGATGAAGAAACTTGAAGATTAAAGAGTGATTTTGTTCTTCAACTTCACGTGCATCTCATGCCCTTATTTTAACGAATTGATAACGGTGAGGGTATTTGACTAGGGGTGGGCAAATCGGGTATCGGTTCCGGTTCCGGACTGTTCGAAACCGAACATTCGGTTCTCGGTTCCAAATAGAAGGAATGGGAACCGGAACAGGAACCGAGCGGACTATAACTTCCCTATTGTTATCTCTGCTTAACACTACACCTTTTCTTGTCTTGATCTCATTGGCATCATCCACAAAATTTACAACCGGGTCTTCACAGATCTAAGACGAATCATTTCTTAAATACAAAAAATCCTTACAAGAATGGATCTACAACAAAGACCAAAGCATCTCCAAAATTCCCTCGTTACCAGTTGAAAAAAAGTAGGTGTACACCAGCTGAAAAAATGAGGAAACCCTTTTGTACAAAGCAGATCCAAAGAATACGCATCTCGAACTTTTACACTTGTATGTCAAACATTCAAACTAGACTGGAATCAGGGAAGAAATCAAACTATACTCACAGTCGTCGTCGCAAAACGCAGTCGCACAGCTTCGCAGTCGTTGTTGCAGGTTCGCAATGCTCGTCGCAACTTCGTGGTGCTCGTCCCACCTTCGCGCTTGTTGTCGCAGCTTTAAATCGCCGATTGCAGACTCACAGTCGCGGTCTCTTGGTTCCAAATCTCCAGCTGCCAGAAAGAATCGGGGGAGGGAAATGGGATTTGGTTCCTAGGGTTAGTAAAATTATCACTAACCATCAGTTTTCGGTTCTGCATATATGGAACCGAGAACCGAACCAGTACTTAAATAAAGAATCGAACCCGAATACCATAAAAAATGGTGGAACCAAAAACCGGAACCGACCCAGAACCGAGTGTCGGTTCCAGGTCGGTTCTAAGTTCTGGTCGGTTCTTGCCCAGCCCTATATTTGACAATAATATATCAAACTTTAAGATATCAGATTTAAAATTTTAAAATTTAAGGTGTCAAAAAAACTTTTAAATTTTAGAAAAGAAATTGATAATAATAATAATAATAATAATAATAATAATAATAATAATAATAATAAT
>JAJTVF010002553.1:0-12102 GCA_022433065.1 Begonia loranthoides | reverse complement strand
TACAAGCAATGATTTCTTAGGACGTTACCCTTTTTCTCTCAACAATACATTTCTCTCCAAAAATTCTCAAGCTCAAGAGTACAATAATCCTCACCAAACAAATAATCTCAATCAATTTATTTGGAGAATGCGTTTGCTACTCAAATTCATGCACAAGGATTGAGTCGGAAATTCGTCAGAGCTTCGCTTTTAATGGCTTGTTGTGTGTCCTTCCTCAGAGTCCAAGTATTTATAAATTTGGAGATTTCGGACGTTCTAAAACTTTTTGGACATCCACATCGGACCGTTGAAATATAGTCGTTGTGCAAAATCTAGAGATTTTGGACGCGGACCCTTCATCCTAGTTTGTCCGCAATTATCTGAAAACTCCAAACGTGTTGTCTAGAATTGTACAGATTGAAATGCAGAACGTCCGCCTTCATTCACGTCGTCCAAAAACGTCAGACTATGTTGTCTAGAATTATACAGATTCAAACGCAGAACATCTGCTTTCATCCGCGTGTGTCCAAAAACTCCATACATTGTATTAGGACGCATTCGTCCCATCCTCAGTCGTCCCAAAAGTCGAACGCCTGTTCTCTTCAGGATTTTGGATGACATTGTAACGATCCGGATTTTTGTAATTCATTTAAAATGAGTAAAATTTGAAATTTCTTTCTTTTCAAAACAAAGCATATCAGAGTGCATCTAACCGGATCGCTAGTGACTCTTTTAAACCCGTTATGAAAACCAATTACAAGGTGCAGAAGCGTAAATAATAAAATGAAAGCATCTGTTAAAATATTGCGGAAGCGTAAATGAATTGTTTAAGGGATAAACTAAACAATGAAGTGCAAAACAATAAACTTAATATGATTACAACCGTTTACTCATTCTTTTCTTTGTCTGACCAGCCCTGAGTCTTGTGCATGCAAAATCATCCATCCCTGCTTCATTATATCTTTATCATCTACTTCTTATCTGTTCATCGTTGTACCTACACCACAAGTAACTGTAAGCCTAAAGGCTTAGTAAGGAAATGAGAGAAAACAATTATGCATATCTCTCTCTTTAATTCTTCTTGGAATGAGTGCCACCCAAACCAATTCTTTTCATTACGTTCGTTCTTCTTTTGTTCTTTACTCATACATCGAGCTGGAGACTGAAGGGTTCTTAGGGGATGGAATATCATGCTAAGGACATGAAATCGAGATCGAGATTATAAGCAATACCAAGGAGACAATAATAGAAGCAATCATGAGACATACATTCACATATTATCCTAATTACTTACATGCTCAAGTTTAACTACTTATTTGATTATTCCAGTCGCTTACATGCTCAATCAATTACTTTAAGTAATTAAACTAGTTTATTACATACTCAAGTTAACTAGTTTACATGCTCATTCTGTCAATTAAATTAGTTAATCATACTTACTCTGCTTAGCATACTCAAGTGCTCATTATTAATTAGGCAACTAGTTATTATGACATGTATATCCTAATTAATTAACTTAGTCGTAACTCAATATGCTCAAACCACTAAATTATTTTAGTTGATTAACATACGGGTAATCAATCGTACTAATTGAACTTACTCATTACAAGCAATTTAAATCAGCATAATCAACGTGTTCAAAGTTATAACACTACCTAAGTTAACTAACTATTCAAGTCCACTTATCTACTTAAGAAATAACCCGAGTTAAATGAATTACTTTAGTTATGTTGACATGCTCAAATGATTAATCATACTTAAATAATTTAGCATGCTCGAAAAGGGATTTACAACTATGAACTTATTTGGCAAATTGATTAACATGCTTGATTGATTCATAATTAATAATTAACTACTGGATATCTGCTATTTAATTCACATGCTCTCTAACTAATCATCATAACTTTGTTAACAGCCGAGTCAGATAATGAGCATACTCATACTAACCGATTACTTAAAAATTTGCATGCTCTGTTACGTATGGCTAAGTTAATTACTTACTCATTACCCAAATATGATTGGCCTAATTAAGTTAACATACTAGTAGTTCTACCTGGATATTAAGCGAAGGAAATAATAAAACAATCTAAAGGCAGTACAATACATGAGTGATTAATGAAGGAAATCGACAATAACTAAAGCAAGGCATCAATAAATAGCATAACATTTTAAGAGGACTCTTGATTCCTTTCGTGATCCTTATCATTCGTATATTCGTTATTCTATACTCATCGCCATACGTTGATCACTTATCACTAAAAATACACATAACATTTACAGTAAAGAGATAAACCAACCAACAAGGAACTAACAACACAGTAACAAAAGACCAACTACAGAACCATCAACAAGGATCTCAATACAAAAGGTAGTGACCATAGTTCATGCAGGGAGCTAACACTACTCTAGCACAGATTTATTATCCAAGAATTCACAGCAGCAGTTCACTATAATTCTACAGAGCAACAATAAGTCTATCCACACAAAACTCAATACTAGCAGTAAGCGTAACATCTTGCAGTGAACATTTTAAGAATAATACTCTAACTCACAAACCCATACTTGTGGTGTAGGGTCTCAATGGCCAAAACACCCCATTTTCCTTACCTCAAGGCTCAATCGCGTTTTAGCATTCCATCGTTATTCTTCTTCCTCTCTTTCCGATACCTTCACAATTAAAACATTTATGATTTATCATAGAAATCCATTACCGCCGAAAACGAAACATATCCTATCTCAACAAACTAATCCAATTACTAACATACGTTTATCCAATGAATGACTCAATCCAAGTAGCAAAGCATATTATCAAAGCTATAGCTACCAATGTTTATTCTAAGCAATACCACCCTTCCATGCTTACCATCATCCAATAATAGTTAAAATCATCCAGCGTATAGAACATAAATCCATCACAGAGAGTTCACATAATGCCAAATCCAAAACAAACCAACACAACATTTTCATGTTCATCATTCAAGATAGCAGTTATCGTGTCCATCAAACCAGGAAACCAGTAGATGAACTCCAACTAATAGAAAAGCTGCCATCCACTAAGCAAACTATTAATATTTGAACAATCAATACCCATTACCAATGTGTCCAGTAGACCAATAACAACATTTAATATTTTCCATAACCAAAACCAACATAAACACCTACAATTCATCAATGGCAACCGCCAACAAAAAAGAATCTCATCCACTAAAAGGAAGCAATTATCCATAACATACAATACAAGGCCAAAACGCCTAAGCATTCATAGACAGCATTGAACATTCTTGTTCATTTATCAATAGCATCCATACCTACCAACCACAAGAAAAGAATCGACCACAGAACAACATGTCCATTCTCATCATCAAGAAACAGAATCCAGCAAAGGCATTATTACCAATAGAGTATAATCATAATATCACCCATCCGTTAACAGAACACAACATCCAAAAATCATAAATAAGGAGAAGGGATCATACCCACCATGAAGACCCGAATGCATCAGCTCCCAGCTCAGTACCCGAGAGTCTCTCAATTTTCTCTCCATTTTCTGATCACCTGAGAGCTTCTCTACTCTGCCTCTTTATTTCTTCCTACCTCTCCTATGCATAATAAACCAGAGGGGAGACACTCTCTACCAAGGCAGAGAGCGACATTCTTAGGCGTGCCCGACCAACCACTGCCAAGCACGTACGAAGTGTTCCCCTCTGTCGGCTCTCTGTAGGGCAAGGATTGGGAGAAAAATTGAATCAGAAGCTGGACCATGGCCATTGGCCGATCCAGCTTGAACCGCCAGTCGCCCAACGACCGGATGCCACACCACAACCCCAGATCGAACACCGCAACACCAGGCTTCGCCAGGCATTGCTGTCGCCATCCATCGTACCGTCGCCAACGCACTACCGTTGCCTTCCCATCACCAAGCATCACCAGAATCAATAGGGCATCGTTGCTCTTCGCCGCCCGACGCCAAAAACTGACGATCCGCTGCCAAAATCAACGACCTGAGCACCCCGTGAAGCCCAACGCTTCAACCATCGCCAGCCGCTCGATTGTCAGACCCAAGCTCATTGCCGACATCTCCCCTGTCGCGAACTCTTCTTCGTCTCCCAATCGGTCTCTCCTCTCACGACTCCCAGCTCTCTCTTTCTCCCTCTCATTCTTCTCTCCATTTTTCTTTTGCAAAGGCCGAAGGCCACCTGAAGTTAAAATGCCTGAACCGGTTCTCCAACTGAACCGGTTCAGTTATTCAAACATAATCCCCCCTTTCCTTTAATTTAATTTCTCTTCTTAATTTCCCCATTTTTAACATCAATTAATTAATATTAAAAAGAAACACATATTTAGTTTATGAATATTAGTAATCCAAATTTGTAACACTCGACTTAATCCAAATATCGTTAAAAGATTACTAGAGGTCCAATTTAAATTTCTTAATTCTATTTCCTTAATTGATTTTCATCAATTAAACCTCCAATAAAATCTCTTAAATTATGACCGAACAGTTACGTCTTTGGTAATATCCCGATAATATCCGATAAATTCAAATACCCCAAATTAATTTTCAATTATTCTTAATGAATTCCAATATGAAAATTTGGGGTATTACAGACATGCCTCATCCTCAGTCACGTCCGCCATCGTTCAAAAACGTCTTTGAACATTACAGATTCAAACTGGCTTCGTCCGCCTACGTCCATCTTCGTACTAGATCATCTGAAAACATCTCTAAACATTACAGAGTCAAAACAACATCATCATCCTCCGTCCGCCTTCGTCCTAGCCCGTCTGAAAACCTGATTTTGGACGGCATACTCCATCCTCCATCATCCCCATGTGTCCAACAATGACTTCTTTAATTTCTCTAAGTCCCACGACACATTCTACTTGCTGCAAGGACTTAGTAATACTCATTAGACAATAATAATACCCTTATGAAGGGTATTTCCAATTTAAGCGAAATATACGAGTATTATAAATTCAATCAATAAACAACTTATAAACTCAATTAATATTATTCATCATCAAAATATAAATATGCCTAACACACTT
Organism: Begonia loranthoides; assembly: GCA_022433065.1. NCBI lineage: Eukaryota > Viridiplantae > Streptophyta > Magnoliopsida > Cucurbitales > Begoniaceae > Begonia > Begonia loranthoides. The sequence continues at coordinate 7,074 of JAJTVF010002553.1, read as the reverse complement.
AGGCTAACAATCTCCCCATTTTTGATGATGACAAAATAAGTTAAGTTGTTTATTTTCAATTTCAAGCATGTATTAAAAGTTGTAATGCAAAAGATTGAAAATGCTCCCCCTCATTGTATTCACTAATTTTTTTTCTAATATTCTTATACATGCTTCAACAAACGTCTATCAATTCGATTTCAACCTAACCATTCTCTCCCTTTTTTGTCATACACAAAAAATAGGGGCAGGAGCAAGGCAACAAAATGTAAGGCTCCCCCTTATTGATTAATAAATAGAGTTGGAAAAGTATTGAGTTGTTGAAAAAACATGGCATGATTATGTTTGTATTGAGACTCCCCCATAATGCCAAAAAATGATCTTGTAAACTCAATTCTACATAGTCCAAAGCATCCAACATGTACAATAGTCAGAACATCCACAACATATAAAATAAAGAAATGGAAAAAACATCAAGTTTAAGCATCTTAAAATCAAACCAAGATAGAGATTCAAACTACCACACTTTAAAGTTACATATTTTTGTTCAACACAATTACAAATCTTAAAGTATAATTTATCATAAATCTAATCTAAGCATCCAGGATCTCCGTGACGTCCGTGTCATGAAGGGGTGGACCGGAGGATGATGGAAAGTTGGGATGAGCCGACTGACAAGGAGCACCGGTGGACCAGGCACCACGTTCTAAGGCCTCAATACGCTTATTCAGCGTATCTAGAGAGCGTTGAGGGAAGACCCCAATTCAAGCATGAAATCCAATCACCAGCATAGGGTGCTACTCAAGGCCTCTTACAATCAAGCAATATCATCAACGGTGACATAACGTGCATGGGAATAGGAGGGATCATGCTCTGCGTTCAGTATGGCAAGTAGAGAGAGAATCGGTGGCTCATGTTCCTCAGGAGGAGGAACGTTTCTAGAAGAGGAAGTGGATGGAACGTTTCTAACATCGGATTTCTCAACCCAATTCGCATGGTCATCCATCATAATACCCATATGTGCCAAGGTCTAGGGAGAATAGATATCCAAGGAGCAAATATCCAATCTTTGTAAGGAAGAGGGAATAGAGATCTCCATCGATTGAAAGAGATTGGATAGGAGGATATTGTACGGTAAAGATTGAGTGAGACTATCAGCCACCTCAACCATTTGGTATAGGATAAAATAACCCAGGTTAAATGGAGTCCCACTTTAGATGCACTTGAGGACTTACATATCCATATAACTTACATGGTCCCAATGACCACCATGAGGAAGCACATTATAGGTGAGGGAGTGATGGATAACCCGTGCTCGGACATTGAGATCCTTTGTCTTAGGTCTCAATTTGAAATTTTGGATAAGATCTTTAAGGATTTGATGTAGGAAATGATTACCACACTCTGTATTTTGGAAGTTGGGTACAACATTTCCATTGAAGTATGGCTCATAAGAATCACCATCTACACACTCTAAGAAAACGTTTAAAATATGGGGAGTGATTTCGATCTCCCTCCCATAGAGAAAACTTCTAAAGACCAATGGATGTGTCGAATATAGAGCATTAGCATAAAACATTCTAATGGATTTTTTTGACGTAGGGACCATGAAGATGAAACAACTTGTGCAAGACTACTTTGCGATAAGCATCTTCCAACTCAAGGCGACACAAGCAAGAGAAACTAATTTTTCGAGAGAGAATCAAGGGGCATTCCTTGAAGTCCTCCTTGTAACATTTTTGACAATTATCATTTGTGAATAATCTAGACCTATTGGCAGAAGTAACAATAGGAAGTTTCGGATTTTGACATGCACTTCTCTTCCTAACCGATCAATTGGCCATTTAGAGAATATATATATTTTTTGAAAAGTTTGAGAAAACCGAATGAAAAACTATGACCACCTAAGGAAAGTTCTAAAAAATCAAAGAAGATGAGCAACAATACCGAAGGAAATCGAAGGAAGAAGCTTGGAATCGCAATGAATGACCAGAGGAGTGTTGGAGACATCGAGCTCTCGAGAAAAAATGAGAGAGGAGGTTTTTCAGATGATAGAAAATTTAGGGCACGATCGTCCCAATTCTGTTTTTAAAACACGATTCGAACGAATGAAGACGATATGGGATCGTCCAAATTCTCTTGATGTCATCCAAAAACACGAAAAAATTGATTTTCACCACTATTTAGTCTAAATTGGCTCAAAAAATATTTAGAATTAAAGTTATCTAATAGATTTCTAGGAGGATTGATCTAAGCACATTAATCCTAATCGAATTCGAATTCGAATTCCACAAAAAGTTTTTTCATCCAAAGATTTTGTATAAATATCGGCAAATTGATTTTCTGTGGAAACGAATTCTAGAGAGATATCACCTTTAGATACATGATCACAGATGAAATGATGTCAGATTTCTATTTGTTTAGTCCGTGAGTGAAGAATTGAATTTTTTGAAATGTTTATGGCATTTGTGTTGTCACACTTGATTGGAATGTTCTTGAAGAATTGTCCATAGTCTTCCAAGGTATGCATCATCCAAAGCACTTGAGCGCAACAGCTTTCGGCTGCAATATATTCACTTTCGGCGGTAGAAAGTGCAACCAAATTTTGTTTCTTAGAAAATCAAGAAATTAAAGATTCTGCAAGGAATTGGCAAGTACCACTAGTGCTTTTCCTATCAACTAAGCTACCCGCATAGTCCGAATCGGTCTATCCAATCAAATCAAAATTTATGCCCTTGGGATACCACAATCCAAGACTAATAGTCCCACTTAAATACTTAATAATTCTTTCAATGGCATTTAAGTGTGACTCTTTGGGTGAAGATTGAAACCTAGCACATAAGCACACACTAAAAAGAATATCGGGTCTACTTGTGGTTAAATATAAAAAGAAATCCAATCATACCACGATATTTCTTTATATCCACATCTTTTTCTTTCTCATCTTTGTCAAATTTTGTGGAAGTGTTTATGGGAGTTCTAAACAGTTTAGAGGAGTCCATACCAAAACGTTTGATAAACTCCTTGGCATACTTTTCTTGATTCAAGAAAATCTGATCATGAGGTTGTCTTATTTATAAACCAAGAAAATATTTCAATTCGCCCATCATACTCATTTCAAATTCACTTTGCATTAAATTCGCAAATTCTTCGCAAAGTGTGTCATTGGTAGAGCCGAAGATAATATCATTAATATAGATTTGCACAATCATAATATCATTACCATTGTGCTTAACAAATAGAGTGGAATCAACTTTTCCTATCATGAAGTCTCTCTCTCTCTCCAGAATTTACTTAATCTCTCATACCAAGCTCTTGCTGCTTGCTTGAGTCCATAAAGAGCTTTATGAAGTTTATTAACATGGTTTAATTTATCATAAACTTCAAAACCTAGATGTTGCTCAACATAGACTTCTTTCATCATAAATCCATTAAGAAAAACACTATTTACATCCATTTGATAAAGAGTGAAATTCTTATAGCACGCAAAAGCTAAAAGCATTCTAATAGATTTTAATCAAGCAACCGGTGCAAAAGTTTCCTCATAATCGATGCTTTCTTCTTGATTATATCCTTTTGCAACAAGTCTTACCTTATTTCTTGTCACAATTCCACTTTCATCCAATTTATTCTTAAAGACCCATTTTGTTCCAATGATTGATTGATCTTTAGGCCTAGGAATAAGTTCTCATACATTGGTCCTCTTCTTTCATGGCTAATAACCAATTTTCATCAAATTCGGTCTCATCAAAATTTTTAGGCTTTATTTGGGAAATGAATGTCGTATTGGCACACATATTTCTAAGGGAGGCTCTAATTTTGACACCTAAGTTAGGATCACCTAGAACATCAACCATTTGATGACTTTTATCATACTTCCAATCCTTTATTAAGTCATCATGTTTTTCTACCCTTGAGGTTCCCTCTAAATATTGATCTTGAGAATCTTGAGGAGGACTTTCAAGAATCGCTTTTTCTTTATCACCTAGAGTAAAATTTTCCAAATTATTTTCTAGGTCTAGAATAGATCTCTCAACGCTAGGGGTAGGAATAGATTCATCAAAAGTGATGTGCATGGATTCTTCCACCACTAACGTCCTTTTGTTGAAAACCCTATAGGCTTTGCTAGATGAAGAGTATCCAAGAAAGATTCCCACATCAGTCTTGGAATCGAATTTGCCTAGGTTTTCCTTAGTATTAAGAATAAAGCATTTGCAACCAAATGCTTTGAAATAGCTAAAATTTGGAGTCCTACAATTCCATAGCTTGTAAGGAGTCTTTTCTAGAGTAGGACGGATAGAGACACGGTTGAGAATGTAACATGCCATGGCAACGGCTTCCGAACAAAAATTTTTTGGGTAGATCGTTCTCATTTAGCATGGTTCGAGCAAGCTCTTGCAGGGATCGTTTTTTCCTCTCAACAACTCCATTTTGTTGAGGGGTTCTTATAGATGAGAAGTTGTGATCAATGCCATGTTTTTTACAAAAGGCATCGAATTGATCATTTTCGAATTTTTCACCATGATCACTCCTAATATTGACAATGGTAAGCTCCTTCTCATTTTGGACCTTCTTCCTAAAGTTAGAGAATACTTCAAAGGTTTCGTCCTTTGTTCTTAAGAAGAAAACTCATGTGTGACGAGAGAAATCATCCACTATAACATAAGCATAATGTTTTCCTCCTAAGCTAGAAACCTTGGAAGGACTGAAAAGGTCCATGTAAAGTAATTGGAGAGGCTTAGAGGTAGAGATATATTGTTTGGAAGAGAAAGAGTTTTTTGTTTGCTTTCCTTTTTGGCAAGCTTCACAAACTCTATCTTTTTCAAACAAGATTTTCAGAAGACCCCTAACTAGATTGTTTTTCGAAATCCTAGCTAAGGTATCCATACCTATGTGTCCTAATCTCCTATGCCAAGTCCAAAAATTAAATGAATCACTAGCTTTAAAACATTTTTCAAAATCGCATGAAATACTAGATAAATCAATAGCATAAATGTTTTCATGCCTATACCCAATAAATAAAACATTTCCCTTGAACTATTAATAATCATGCATGATTTAGCCTAAAAAATAACTTTATATCCTCTATCACATAATTGGCTAATACTCAACAAATTATATTTCAACCCATCAACAAGCAATACATCTTCAATAATAGGGTTAGAAACATTACCTATGTTGCCAATACCTATAATTTTCCTTTTTGGTTTCCTCCAAATGTCACATTTCCTTTCTTATCCTTGATGGAGGTAAATTTTGAGAAGTCTCTCGTCATATATCTTCAACATCTGCTGTCCAAATACCATTGATCCTTAGCGGGAGAAGCTTCAACCTATAAAAATAAGTCATGTTGACTTTTTATGTACCCAAATCTTTTTGGGTCCTTGGGGGTAAAACTTGGTTCCTTTTGGAACCCAAATAAATTTATCAACATTTCTATTTTTAATAGATTTAGAAGGACATGCAAATGATTTATGACCAATAGAGTTACAAGTAAAACAAGTAGTCGACTTAACAAAAAGATTTTTATAGCTCTTTTTCTTTTGTAATGATTGATATCCTAAACTGGCTTCATCAAATGTCATTCTTTGTTTACCTAGGAGCATATTCAAATTCTTACTCCCATTTGTGAAATTTAACACCATTTTGTTTAAATCAAGAATTTTCTCTTTTAGCATGCTATTTTCATTTTCAATTGATTTAACATGCTCATTTAACTTATCATTTTTCAATTTCAAACAATCATTTTCTTCTTCAAATAGTTTAACACTACTTGCATGTTATTTCACTAATCGTTCATTTTCCTTTTTCAATTTCTTGTATTTGAGGGTCAACAAGTTGAACTCTTCAAGCAATTCATCAAATTCGTCACCTCCTTCATTATCATCACAATTATCATCATTAATAATATCATTATCACTATCACTAAAGGAAGTGCTACATACCTCATAGTCCTTGGCCATAAAGCACATGTTGGCCACTTCTCCCATTTTGGATGAGGGTTCCTCTTCACTATAATCTCAAGTTGCTTTAAGAGCTTTCTTCTTGAACCCTTTCGAATTTGTCTTCTTCTTCTCAAGAAAGTAATCCACATTAACATGCCCCGGTTTTCCACAACTGTAACATTTGAACTCCTTGTCACTGTGAGACTTCTCTCCTTTGTATTCGTTTCTTCCTTGTTGCTTTCTCCATTGAAGGAGCATTATCCGTGTGAGAGCTATCTCACCACCACCACCATCATCATCATTCTCGTCCTTCGATTCTTCTGCTTTGCTAGAGGAGGCTTTAAGGGCAATTACCTTCTTTTTCGAAATCTCTTTTTCTTTTTGTTTCTCCTCCTCATTCACCCTCATCATAATCTCGTGTGTCATGAGAGATCCGATGAACTCTTCCATTTTCAGCACTGAAAGATCCCGAGACTCGAGGATTGCCGTCATTTTTGGTGTCCAACTTCTCGGAAGACTTCGGAGGACCTTACTACAAAGTTCTTCATGTGTAATAACCCTTTCAAGCACTTTCAAGCTATTAGTAATATTAGTGAAACGAGTAAACATTTGAGTAATAGTTTCATTTTTATCCATTTTAAACAATTCATATTCCTGTACGGCCATACTTAACTTATTTTTCTTAACTTGATTTGTGCATTCATATGTGACCTCAAGTAATTTCCAAATGTCACACGCATTTTCACAACTTTGAATTCTATTAAATTCGTCATTACTCAAAGCACAATATAGTTGATTAGTAGCTTTAGCATTTAAAATCAATTTACGATAATCTACCTCATTAAATTCATCTTCTAACTTCAACCCATTTTTATCTTGAGTAGGGACATAAGGCCCATTCAATACAATCTTCCACATTTCATAATTAATGGATTGAATATAAATTTTTATTCTAGCCTTCCAATGCACATAATTATCACCATTAGAGAAAGGAGGCCTATTTGAAGATTGTCCTTCCATATTTACGCTATTTGAGTTTGATGTCATCAAGTTCAGATTATAAATTCAACAATTTCACAATTAATCACAACAAAAAGATATAACTCGCTCTGATACCAAATGAAGAATCGAAATTAACCTAAGAAGGGGG